>JACTAT010000368.1:238888-255048 GCA_014526335.1 Chrysaora quinquecirrha | reverse complement strand
TTTTGTCATTATTAGATCTTCAATCTTTCCCTAAATTGTCCCTAATATTTGCATTTGCTTAAGTTCAAAAGAAAAAGCGCGCAAAATAAAAAATTTTACCGTCGACATTATCACAATGACAACGTACAAGTTGAGGAGAAAGGGAGGACATGACATGATGCTGCAACTCTGCTAAATCCTCAACATCCAAACAGGCCAGAAGTGGCAGTCCCTGCCGAAGCCACTGCTCTGAAGGACGAAACTGGTAAGAATCCTTTTCTGTTATGTTATATCAATGTAGCTAAAAAGCTTATCCTTCAAATCGGTCTGTTTCAAAATTAACCTCTGCTTATTGGTTAATTTTGTTTCAATCATTGAAACAAAATTAACCAATTGGTTTCAATTTCTTCTTTTTTCCTAATTAGTTTTTGAAAATGACGATTCAATTTGGTAGGTATTAAGCTTATAAATCTTTGCCATTTTATATTTATTTTTCGATCTTTTGTGACTCTTAGAACCCTCCGTTCCCCGACATTCCCGCCCGTTCCCGCTGATTTCCGGTGATTCCCGCTCGTTCCCGCCCGTTTCCGCTCGTTCCCGGTCATTCCCGCCAGTTCCTATGGAGTCAGGTACTAGACAAAATGGGAGAAAACGTGTCGTGGAGGCGAATGTCGTTTCGTCGAGGCAAGAAACGTTTCGTGGAGGCGAGTTTTTCATTTCGTCGAGGGGAACTTCATGTCGTGGAGGGGAATTTTTCATGTCGTGGAGGGGAAGTTTTCACTTCGTGGAGGCATTTTTCATTTCGTCGAGGCATTTATCATGTCGTCGAGTCGCTCTTGAATTCGTTGTGGCGACTTGTTGAATTGGTCGCTGAATTTGAGGCATGTTCTTTTTCGTTGAGGGGAACTACACTTCGTCGAGTCGAATAACACTTCGTCGAGGCGGCCGAATTTGCCGGGGGTATTATGATAGGCCTTTCAAGGCAAGAGGCGGGGCATTGGAACAACAGAGGCGGAGTGCCAGACGGAGTAAAACAAAAAATTGAATGGTGCTGAGTGATTTAAATAGAAGTAGTTAATTATGAAGACAATTATAACTTATTTCCATCTTGTTGTGGTGTTCATAGAGTTTTTGTCCTGCTCCAATCTTACTCTCTCAAGACAAATAAGGCTTCTAAACAAATGCTTCAAAAAAATTAAGGGTCCCAAAAATTGCTAGCAGTCGTATGAGTGGAGCAGTCTTGTAAAACATACAGTCATGATAAAAAACGTCAGGTTGAGATTAGGTTCTTCTGCTGTTCAGAAGCTGCTTGAGCCAAACCCAGACGAAGGAAAAAGGGCGCAGTGGTTGTCTTCAACAATCAGAGGGGATTTCGAGAAATTCAGGAAATTTTGATTTTAAAACTCTGCAATTACTAAATGGCTGCGTTCAAAGTTTACCTTACATGTTTTTTTATTTTACAAGAGAGTTTTTTTGGGGCCAGTATTGAAACTTTCTTAGATATTTCATGTTTTCAGTATCAAAACTTTCTTGTGACTTTCTTAGCAAAAATTTTAGAATGCAGTATTTCTGCGAATGCACAGTTTGGGGCACTGTATACATTGCACAAATACCACGTTTTTCAAAGAAAATAATCATTAGACTCGTTTATTAGCAAGATGAGCGACTGAACAGAAGGGCGAAGATAACATACAGAACATTAAGAGTGAAAATATGAAACAGAACTTTCTTAAGTTACAAGAATCCAGTACTGAACTTTTTTAAGTTTTTAAGATGTTGAGCACTACTTTCTTATAAACCACTTTCTAATAAAAAAAACGTGTATTACTGTATATGCCTAAAAACAGTTTTTCTAAGAAGAAATGAGCGTAAATGAAGTTATGTGACCTATATCTGACCTTTGATTTACTTAGGAGACAATTTCCTTGCAGTCTCATGCATTGTAAATGTGATATGTATGAGGAAATATGAACTGTACATAGGTTTTTTGTGCTCTGTTGCCTGTTTATTTCTTTTATGGGATTAATAAATCTCTTTGTCTTTTGTGCTGAGATTTATGGGATTTATTGAGATTTACAAAGATTTATATCAGCATTTCTTCGAATTGCCTTGATATTTTGAAACTTGCCTTTGCAAAAAAAGGGGTTGTATGATGAATCTAGAAATGACCGGACGTGGTCTCAAAACTTTTTTCAACTTTAGATTACGTCTTTGAAGAACAAAAACTTAAGAACAGCCAGCCTCAATCAAAATTTCCTGGTTCTTATAAAAAAAGAGTGTAAATATTAAATGTATTTAGTTGAATGTTGCTACAGACGGCCAACTATAACACTGTATACCCCTCGTCCATTTGTTATTTGTTATATTTTATACAACGAAATCCGACGAAATCCATTAAATAAAATACAATTACTGTTTTATCCAATCCAATGTTCAGAAACAACTATATAGAGATTTGTGTTATAAGAAATTTTAGCTTCATTCTGCCAGTAAACCATCGAGCATCAACAAAAAATTAAAATCAAAATCAACTCAAATTTTTTTGTACAGGCCATCACAGAATGAAATGTGCCAATAATTTTCTTCTTCTGTTTAATGTCACTCAGCACCATTCAACTTTTTGTTTTACTCCGTCTGGCACTCCGCCTCTGTTGTTCCAGTGCCCCGCCTCTTGCCTTGAAAGGCCATCCATAATACCCCCGGCAAATTCGGCCGCCTCGACGAAGTGTAATTCGACTCAACGAAGTGTAGTTCCCCTCAACGAAACAGAACATGCCTCAAATTCAGCGACCAATTCAACAAGTCGCCACAACGAATTCAAGAGCGACTCGACGACATGATAAATGCCTCGACGAAATGAAAAATGCCTCCACGAAGTGAAAACTTCCCCTCCACGACATGAAAATTTCCCCTCCACGACATGAAGTTCCCCTCGACGAAATGAAAAACTCGCCTCCACGAAACGTTTCTTGCCTCGACGAAACGACATTCGCCTCCACGACACGTTTTCTCCCATTTTGTCTAGTACCTGACTCCATAAGTTCCCGCTGATTCCCGGTGATTCCCGCTCGTTCCCGCTCGTTCCGCTCTTTCCCGGCCGTCCCCGCTTGTTCCCGCTCGTTCCCACGCGTTCCCGCTGATTCCCGCTCGTTCCCGGGTATTCTCGCCCGTTCCTGCTGATATTCCCCGTTCCTGCTTTTAGTAATAGCGCTCATGCGTGCTGGCCTTCCACCTCTGACCTAAACTTCCCCTTGTCCTTGTCTGTCCTTGTGTATCTTCAAGTTATCAACAATCAACATGGCATGCTCTGGTCCTTTATCTAATGAAAAGGTCGTCGCTTGTACAGCTGAACCAGATGAAAGTACCAAAGATTTCATTTTCCAGCAAACAATGTATAGAATTAAAGATCCTGAAGCTTCTTTGAAGTTCTACAGTAATGTGCTAGGAATGAGGTGGGTAGATAGGCCATGCCATGCGCCACCGCAGAGCATATCTATGTTTACTTTCATAGTAGGCCGTGCCATAGGCCAAGATAGTGTTGTGTGTGTGGTGCGAAAGTTGTGAAGTTGGTTACTTAACATTTATCTTATGTGTTGGGAAATGCATTACGTTATGGCGTTGTCGCTAATTTTCAATAGCAAGGCATGTGAAATTGCATTGAATGCTTTATGAATCATACGAGCAATAAACATGTTTTGAATTGAAGAAGTTGATATAGTCTAATAAAGGTGAAGGTGAAGGTGAAATGGTGTTTTAGCGCCAGTCGCTAGGATCTCAGTAGTAGGTTAACTAATAGAGACCTTGACCCTGGCTGTGACGCCACCATGGCTGGGCTCGAACCCTAGCTACACTGAGCTTCTGACACCACGAGTCAGCTGGATCACAACCACCACAACCCCATGAGCACCTTCAAAGCGATCATCAGATGTTGTATTGCTCATTCTCAAAATCATTAATTTCCATTAGATTATACTTTATACCTTAGAAAAGTCACTTGATGTAAATTTTTGCCTTTTTAGATTGTTAAACAAATTGGATGTTCCTTCCATGAAGTTTACTGTTTATTTCATGGGCTATGAGCAGAAGAATGACATTCCACATGGTGAAAAGGAAAGGACAGAATGGGCGTTTTCTAGAAAAGGAACCCTCGAGCTGACACAGTAGGAAAGAGTTTTATTTCCTTGCTTATTCTCTTTTCTAGAGTAAGCCTCCTCCTTTAATTTAAACATCCCGTACCAAAAAGCTAGGAACAAAGCTGGGAAAGCTGGAATTTCCTAGGATTTCCCCAGGTTTCCCAGCTTTTTTCAAAATTTGATCAAAATTAAAGCCCAGGTTTCTGGGAAAGCTAGGAATTGTTGACCCAGCTTTGTGACATTACTGGGAAAGCTAGGCATTATTTCCCAACTTTCTGGGAAAACTGGGAAATTCAACAAACTTGGAAAATTGTAGAGAATTTTTAACAAAGAAGAAAGCTTTCCCAGTTTTCCTAGCAAGCTGGGAATCATCGCAAAGTCGAGAAAGCGCAGCAATACACTTAGGGTACAAAAGTATTGCAACGCTTGACCTAAAATGGCGGCCAACATAAGCCGTAGGCCCAACAACACAAAATTTACATAACAAAGCCATGGCGGCTCGGGGGCTTCGCCCAACTTGATTTAGGCGGGAAAATGTTCACAATTTCATTGACTTTCAGTTAGAATAAAAGTTAAACGATTTATTTCGCATTTGGGATGAAAAGTAGTCAAAAACCTTGAAGCATTGCCTTCCAAATTTTCTGGAAAATATTTCAAGGGTTGTCTTGAAAAACAGCGATGTATGAACCACTTATTGTGACTTTTGCTACAAAGTTTCGTGATTTTTCGAGACAAAATAGTTCAAACCTGTAATTACGATTTAAATTTTCGCTCAAAGTGTACAGTTAGAGAAGAATTTGGGGGTTGAAATATTGATAAAGATTTTAGGTGAGTAACTTTTGAATTTGTTGTTTTGATGCGAAAATAAATTTTGCACTTGAAGGGTCTTCAGAAATTCTAATAGACAATCAGCAATACCCAGCTTTTCTGGGAAAGCTGGGGTGTTAGTGGCCTGGGCTAGAGTATCTCTTGAGCTAATTTGGCGCGAAATCTAAACTGGTTGATGGCGTGGATCAAGTGTCAGGCAGGCTGTGATTCTCTTTTTGGTCTAGAGGTAAGTAAACCTATTTTTTATCTCTCTGTTGATCTTTCTTTATTCTACTTTTATATAATCTTTGAAAAGCTTTTCCTCGACTCTTGTTTGTATATTTAGACTTAAAAAACGAGGCTTTTCTTGCATGCCTAGGCCCACCTTTTTCTGTTGGGCAATTACAAACTTAGGCTAGAAGAAACTCTCCCGTCACAATAAAAAGGAAAAAACATTAGGATATAAAGGGTAAGTTAAAGGGTAAAAAGTTATACTATAGTTATTAGAAAGTTGATATTCGTTTCAGTAGAGAAATTTCAACTGTTCTTATTGTAGATAAATCCTAGATTGGTATATGGATAGAGAAGACCTTATTTCATTCAGGCACCTCTTTCATTGATTTTCCAGAAATGAAGTGAAGTGAAAGTCAAGTGAAGGAGGGCATACGCTTCAAAAAAACCTCAACATCAGCTTCTCAAATTCTACAGCCTACCAGACACAGCGCATGAGATGATGGTATTGATATTCAAACATGAAACAATTTAGGTTGTAGGTAGATTTCAGTAAGATGAATTTAAGACAATCTATATTTCATTTTTTGCTTCTCCTTCAAGTATCTATTGATATTTTGACAGGGTGTTACATAAATACTCTAAAAGGAACCACAGGTAGTCATTTTAATAGGTCCACTCACTACAAGACCAACTTGCCAAAGTCAGGTTTGCTGCACATTTTGTCAAGTAGCCTGGAGAAACAACAACTTGCTACACTTCACTGGACAAATCAACTCTATCAGCCTTGTCAAATGGGGGTGAGATATGATAATCTGTCTATGAAGCTCTTATGAGATTTTCATAAAGACAGACTTGTCATATGTTTCAAAATTTGAATTTTGAGCTGTAGCAAGTTGAGCACAAGATGTGTGTGGATGTGGTTACTGACCAGAACACAGTTGTGACTTGACCTGCAATGTGTTGCAACTTGGTCTTGTGGTGCTTGTAGTGCTTGTGGTGAGTTGCCTAGAAATCTTTTGGAGCAAGTTTCTCATTTTTAGACATTTTTAATGGTTGTTGTAAATTTGAGTATTTTATAATTCTACAGGGCTTGTAATGAGCTTGCACTATTTCAATGATTTTATTGGCAAAGCAGATTAGAAATTCCTTTTTATCTTTGTTCTAACTTTTATCAAAAGCCAAATGCACCATATTTTATCAAAACTAAACTTATTAGATATAATATATTGCCTTTCTTGATGTTTCAGAGCATTTTGAAGCTTTTTAAGCTATTTCCCAGCTCTGAAGAATTATTATCCAGCTTTTTTACGCATTTGCCCAGCTTCCCAGCTATTTCCCAGCTTTTCTGGCCATTTCCTAGCTTTCCTAGCTATTTCCTAGCTTTCCTAGCCATTTTTTAGCCATTCCCCAGCTTTCCTAGCTATTTCCCAGATTTTATAAGTATTTCCCAGCTTTCCTAGGAATTTCCCAGCTTTCCTAGGATTCTCCTGGCCAATCACAGTTGCAAGATATTCCCAGCTTTTCTGGGAATTTTGCCCTTTTCCCCAGCTTTGGAGCTGGTTAAATCTTCCCAGAAATTACCCAGATAATTCCTAGGTTTTCCTAGGAATTTCCCAGCTTTTTGGTAATACAGCCCAAGGCTCTCATCCCATTTTGCTTTTAGTGTTTCGGCTATTTTGAGCCTTCTTCAGCACCATAACTATTTGTATATATTTGTCATGAATGGCGAACACAAGGATAGATTTTTCCACAAGTGGCATACCACAATTGAGGGGATTTGAACCCAGGACTGCATGATCAAAGAGCCAACGACGTATGACTTGGAGAGTATGACTTGGAGCTGTATGACTTGGGCTGTATGACTTGGAGAGTTACTCGGCGATTTCATTGAGCTCTATAGCTCAGTGGAAACGTCGTTGGCTCTTTGATCATGCAGTCCTGGGTTCAAATCCCATCAATTGTGGTATGCCACTTGTGGAAAAATCTATCCTTGTGTTCGCCATTCATGACAAATATATACAAATAGTTATGGTGCTGAAGAAGGCTCAAAATAGCCGAAACACTAAAAGCAAAATGGGATGAGAGCCTTGGGTTGTATGACTTGGAGAGTTACTCGGCGATTTCATTGAGCTCTATAGCTCAGTGGAAACGTCGTTGGCTCTTTGATCATGCAGTCCTGGGTTCAAATCCCATCAATTGTGGTATGCCACTTCTGGAATATATATGTGACTCTGATATCCTTGAGTGATTCACATTTCAAAAGTGTGTGATATTCATCACCTACTTCACTCATGTTGCACATATCACATTTTCTCAAATCATAATTTATTTTACGCCATCTACCAGTTTCAACAGAAATGCACCCAGAATCTTAACCAATGTGTTGACACGGCAAACCAAATAAATGCAGAGCTAATTTGTCTGCCCCTAACGACTTTTTCAACACCTTGAGAATAGGTATACTGTATATGGGCCAATGCACACTGGGAGACTTTCTTACATTCTATTACGGATTAAATGAATTGTCACCCGTGTGCATGGTCAATTTTGGTTGATTTTCTCAAATAAAGTTCTCAAGACCAGGTGAAAAGTGCCGACTAATTAAATTGAGCACCTCTCGAAGGTCCTTGATTCACCCCGGATAACGTATGTGCAGTACAGCGGTGGTTGTGCAGTACAGCGGTGGTTGTGCAGTACAGCGGAGGATAACATCAGTACAGCGGAGGATATCATCAGTACGGCGGAGGGATACCATGAGTACAGCGGTGGATGTTCAGTACAGCGGTGGGATACCATGAGTACAGCGGTGGATGTTCAGTACAGCGGTGGGATAACATGAGTTGCGTGGAGGATACCATCAGTACAGCGGAGGGATACCATAAGTACAGCGGTGGGTGTTCAGTACAGCGGAGGGATACCATGAGTTGAGTGGAGGGATACCATGAGTACAGCGGAGGATACCATCAGTACAGCGGTGGTTGTTCAGTACAGTGGAGGGATGACTTGAGTACAGCGGTGGATATTCAGTACAGCGGAGGGATACCATGAGTTGTGTGGAGGATACCATCAGTACAGCGGAGGATACCATCAGTACAGCGGTGGATGTTCAGTACAGCGGTGGGATCACATGAGTACAGCGGAGGGATATCATGAGTACAGCGGTGGATGTTCAGTACAGTGGAGGGATATCATGAGTACAGCGGTGGATGTTCAGTACGGCGGTGGGATACCATGAGTACAGCGGTGGGCGTGCAACCTGTTTGAGAAATTGCAACGGAGTTGCACGAATATGGCAGTATCTGTGCGCAGAAACAGACGCGTTTCGCTCTTCCCATTCGATAGGTTTAGAAAACCAGTACATTACGGGACAGCATAAATTCACACAATTAAGCTCAAGCCTGCTGTGGGCTGCGATTATTGGAATAGACTGGCTGGCTACTAAGTGCCTGTATATTTGCTACTTTGCTACGGAGAGTTAGTTTTACAAAAAAATTGTACAGTTTTTTTGACAAAGTGCTGAATTCATGACTAAATCAACATTAATCGTTGTTTTGAATACTTGCAAACACCCCGGATAACGTATGTGCAGTACAGCGGTGGTTGTGCAGTACAGCGGTGGTTGTGCAGTACAGCGGAGGGATAACATCAGTACAGCGGAGGGATATCATCAGTACGGCGGAGGGATACCATGAGTACAGCGGTGGATGTTCAGTACAGCGGTGGGATACCATGAGTACAGCGGTGGATGTTCAGTACAGCGGTGGGATAACATGAGTTGCGTGGAGGGATACCATCAGTACAGCGGAGGGATACCATAAGTACAGCGGTGGGTGTTCAGTACAGCGGAGGGATACCATGAGTTGAGTGGAAGGATACCATCAGTACAGCGGTGGTTGTTCAGTACAGTGGAGGGATGACTTGAGTACAGCGGTGGATATTCAGTACAGCGGAGGGATACCATGAGTTGTGTGGAGGGATACCATCAGTACAGCGGAGGGATACCATCAGTACGGCGGTGGATGTTCAGTACAGCGGTGGGATCACATGAGTACAGCGGAGGGATATCATGAGTACAGCGGTGGATGTTCAGTACAGTGGAGGGATATCATGAGTACAGCGGTGGATGTTCAGTACGGCGGTGGGATACCATGAGTACAGCGGTGGGCGTGCAACCTGTTTGAGAAATTGCAACGGTGTTGCACGAATATGGCAGTATCTGTGCGCAGAAACAGACGCGTTTCGCTCTTCCCATTCGATAGGTTTAGAAAACCAGTACATTACGGGACAGCATAAATTCACACAATTAAGCTCAAGCCTGCTGTGGGCTGCGATTATTGGAATAGACTGGCTGGCTACTAAGTGCCTGTATTTCTCCAACATTTGCTGCTTTACTACGGAGAGTTAGTTTCACAAAAAAATTGTACAGTTTTTTTGACAAAGTGCTGAATTCATGACTAAATCAACATTAATCGTTGTTTTGAATACTTGCAAATACAAGAAATCACAAAAAACAAATTGGCTTGCAAACTTGTTACGTACCTTGATAAAGAATCGCTAAAACTATAACTAATTATGGATATTGAGTAGTAATAGAAACGTATAATACCATTGATTCTGATTTCGTGAGATGAATTTTGCATGCGATATTTCCAGTGGCTAGTAAATATTTGCGAGCGGAAAATCACAGGACAGTTTGCAAGCCAATTTGTTTTTTGTGATTTCTTGGGGATTTCTTACGATATTTGTATTTGCAAGTATTCAAAACAACGATTTGAATCATGTTATGCACATAAAAACAATCCGGGTGATTAAAAATCGAGTCAATGGACGCTCAATTGAAAGAATGCCAGACACGTTGTTTCTCTATCGAAGAGAGCAACAAAGGTCTATCAGAAAACGTAGATGATATCATTAAAAAGCAAAAAAAATTAGAGAATGCCATTTCTGCCCAACAAAGCAAAATAAACGAGATAACATACAGCTATGAAGCGTTTGAAAAAGAAACAAAAGGCATGCTTGAAAAATTGCGCAAAGACGTCAACTCAGATGTCGCAAATCTGGAGCATAAAATAACCAGAAACATCTCGAAAGAAGTTGATTATGCAATTTCAATTTCACAATCGTCACCTTCAACCCCCCAGATTTCTATTCCTGAAATATATAATTCGATCGACAACTCTCCTGCAACTACTGCACCTACGCAGCCACCTCCACCCCCTAGATACCTAGCATCAACTAAACCAAAACATCCAAAACATCCAACATCAATGAATAATGCATGGAATCAAAAACCCACATCTCAAGTACCTCAAACTAAATCAAACCAATTACAACAAAGTAATGCAACAAACGAATCCCCATTATCAAACCAAAGTCCACCCAATCAAATAAGGTCTTTCGAACAAGAAAATGTCCTGATTGGCGATTCTAACATCCGCTATATCTCTGCCAGGCGTTTCCCCTCTCCAATCGCAAAAATTCGCTGCCCTACATTACAACAGCTTCCTGAACGTTTAAAAGACATCGAACTACCAAATGCTAAAAAAATCCTTTTGCACCTTGGCACTAATGACATAGAAACGTCAGCTACTGATCAATTCCACCTGTTATTGATGAATGCTTTTGAGTCTATACATGCAAAGTTCCCTGAAGCTGAGGTTTCTATATCAAGTATTCTTCCCCGTTCTGATTTCCAACAATATAAAGTGCTAAAGGCAAATGGAATTTTGGAAAGAACATGCGCTGATCTGCCTTGGAATACCCCTGTTACCATCATGCACCATTCCTCCATCAACTCACATATGTTAAATGACGCAAAGCACTTGGATCGTACCGGCCTCAAGATTTTCATCTCAGAAATAAAATCTCTATTTTTTGGCTTCGAAAAGAAAAACTTTACAATTTGGTAATGATTTTAATTTGATTTCTTTCTTTCTTTTTTATATAGTTACATTTGAAATCTAAATAGTAAGTTAATTACTGCTTATTTAAGTCTCCTCCCCTTTACCTTACAGTTCTCCATTTGCCAACCTCGTACTTGTACTTGTTCCATAATGAACCTAAAATCGAGTTTTGATTTCACTGTTAGCCATCTTAACATTCATGGTCTGCATAACAGTTTCGGTTGTAAATTACCTGACATTGAACCAACCCTTGTTAGTGATATTAATTTCCTTACTGAGTGTTGGGGATGTACCCATGTCAATAAAGATATTCCAAACTTTTTTAAAATTGAAGTATCCCCAAATAAGATAAATAAGAATGCTTCAGGTAGAAGCTCAGGAGGTATCCTAGCTTACTGTAAAATATATCTCCAGAATCAAATAAAAGTTCTTAAAGTTAATAACAATTATATCTGGTTAGAAATAGACAAAAATGTTTTCCAAAGCTGCAAAAATAACCTTAAGATTTGTGCAGCTTATATTCCACCTGTAGACTCTAAATACTATTCACATGAAATATTCGATGACATCATTGACGATATTATAGACTTCTCGTGCGATACAGACGATATATTATTGATAGGTGACTTTAACGCTCGTACTAATTGCCTTCCAGACCACATTCCTGAAACTAAACATACATCTGATTGTGAATTGGTCATTCCTAACTTAGGACATTTCATTAAAAGATACAATTGTGATCTAAGTGATTCAAATAACCATGGTAGGAATCTAATCAATCTGTGTAAATCTACAAATCTAAGAATACTTAATGGTAGAAAATTTGGCGACGTCATCGGCAACCTAACCTGCTTTTCCCATAACGGCGCAAGTAGTATTGACTATGGCATTGCTTCTCAAACCTTATACGATAAAATTTCTCTCTTCTATGTTAGCGGACAATCTTGTCTTTCCGATCATTGTAAAATAACTGTTCATATACCAGACAGAAAACCATTGAATAAACCGAAACGACATTACGAATGGACAAACTTAAATAAATTTAAATGGGATGACGAGTCCCCTGAAAAATTTAAAAGAGCTATTGGAACTTCAGCGGTTAGGGACACTATTTCAAACTTACTAAATAAGGTTAAAAATTGTAAAGATATTAATGCATTGGCATCAGAGCTAACCGACATTTTTACCTTGCGGCCAAAAACTCATTAAACTTCTGGAATAACTGGAAGGAATTCAATGAAAACATCTCACAAAAACCTATCGCAATTCAGGATGGTCTAGTATGGGAAAACTATTACAAAAAGCTTTTCGCATCCAATGAAACAGAAAGTTATAGGCATTACCCTGAGACAACGAATATTAGCGTTAATAGCGACAGCTCGATCCTAACCAAAGAAATAGATAATAATGAATTCATTGAAGCAGTTGAAAATTGAAAACAAAAAGCTGTCGGTTTCGATGGTATAAGCAATGAAATGATTAAACATAGCCCCTCCGACCTGCTTCAGTTGATCAAAGTGATATTTAACTTGGTCCTCAAAACAGGGACAGTACCTAAAACTTGGTGTAAAGGTCTTATAACGCCTGTGTACAAAAAGGGAAATAAATCAGATCCCGACAACTATCGTGGTATCTGTGTTGGCAATGCATTGCTTAAACTTTTCTGCTTGATTCTTAATAACAGACTTAAATCTTTTGTAAGTTTCAACAAATTAATTCACAAAAGTCAAATTGGGTTTCAAAATGCTAAACGTACTTCTGATCACCTACTTACTCTTAAGGCTCTAATAAATAAGCATGTACATGATGATTCTAAAAAAAAGGTGCACGCAGCATTTATCGACTTTCGTAAAGCTTTCGATAATGTTTGGCACAATGGCCTCTTCCAAAAACTCCGAAGTAAAGGAATCGATAACAAATTTTTAGAAATTATTCAGTGCATGTACTTAAATACTGAATGTGCTGTAAAATTAAACAATCAGTGTACAAACTTTTTTAGATGCTCGAAAGGTGTTCGACAAGGATGTCCTCTAAGTCCTACACTTTTCAATGTATTTATAAACGATCTAATTGATGATCTTAACAAAAGTAACTCATCCCCTCTGAATCTTGGACATGAACAAATAACTTGCCTTTTTTACGCCGACGACCTAATCATTCTCTCTGCTTCTCATAATGGTTTACAAAACTGTCTAAACAGCCTCAGCGATTATTGTAAAAACTGGAAACTTGAAGTGAATAGCGATAAGTCTAAATGTATGACCTTTTATAAAAATAACACAAAATATAAAAGATGTTTCTACATTAATGGTAATCCGCTGGAAAATGTGACGGAATTACCTTGGTATTACTCTGAATGCGACATGCAATTTTAAAGAATCTTTGCATATGCTTAGTACTAAAGCGAACCGCGCCCTACTAGCCCTTAACAGTAGATTTAAACTAAAATACCTTCCTGTTAAATTAGCTCTAAAACTTTTTGATTCAATGATTGCCCCAATACTCTTGTATGGATCGGAAGTGTGGGGGGCCTTACCTTAACTTTAGCCAGACTGATTGGGACAAAAATGAAATTGAAAAAATCCATACACAGTTTTTAAAACGCATACTTGGAGTAAACAGATCTACAACCAATGCTCTAGTAAGAGGAGATCTAGGCCGCTTCCCCTTTAAACATTTCGGTAAGCTGTAGGACAAATAATTTCATAAAGCATATCTTACATTACTCTGAGCCAGATTCACTTGTCACACAAGCTCTTGAATATGAAAGATCTGTTACAGATCGAAAAACAATTGTATCTTTCATTAACCAACTAACAGACGAGCTAAAAACTAATGGATTGACCAATTCAACACTAACCTCTCTTTCTAAGACTGCTACAAGGAAAGCACTAGAAACAAACTACAGCATTTACTGGAGAACATACATAAATGACTGTTCCAAAGCTTTGACGTACAAATCCTATAAAAATCAAATAATTTACGAAAAATATCTTGATCTAATCCCAACTAGAAGACATAGAAGAATAATGTCAAAACTAAGATTAAGTGATCACTGCCTAGCTATCGAAAAAGGTAGACACTATAAACCACCTATTGATAGAAACGAAAGATACTGTAAATACTGCAAAAATATTGTAGAAGATGAAATACATTTTGTCCTAGTATGTAGTCAATATAATTTTGAAAGAGAAATTTTTTTTAATCAAATCCACAGCCTTTATCCAAACTTTACAACTATCCCCTCTGCAAACCAAAAATTTATATATTTAATGACGAATGAGAATAAAGTCTTCCTAGAGAATTTCAGTGCCTTCACTCATGACATTTACGACAAACGTACTGCTTTAGAGAAGTAAGCTTGTCTGGAATTAGAATAATAATAATTTTTTACCTTCTATAGATGATTGACAAATTGAACTGTTAGTTTTACTTTACTTTATTTTGTAATTTTAATATTTTGTATTTTTGTTAGCATTGTAGACCATGTATCTTATGATATAGCGTCTTAAAAAAAAATTGAAGAAGTTGATATAGTCTAATAAAGGTGAAGGTGAAGGTGAAATGGTGTTTTAGCGCCAGTTGCTAGACTCACTACACGAGTCTCTAGTTTACGCTCCCCTTATTTTGATTTGTCACTCCAACAGAGACTCATGTCTAGACTCACTCCATAAGTCCCACTACTTCGCTCGATGTTGTTGTTGTTGTTTTCTAAAATCGCTCAGTGTGGGACTTATGTAGACTCACTCCATAAGTCCCACCACTTCGCTCGATGTTGTTGTTGTTGTTTTTCAAAATCGCTCAGTGTGGGACTTATGTCCTTACAGCTCTGAAACTGGCGAGCCGCGCCAAAAAATTGGCGTCCCAATCAGATTGCAGCATTTGCCTCAAAAACAATAGGTATTGTTTTTTGAACCAATCAAATGCCTTTAAATCCCGAAACTCCAGAGTGAGGCCGTAGTCTGGATTGCTCGGACCGGTCTGGAAAATGTTAAGTTGCTGCGGCCGAAATCAAGACCCAACAGATCCGATTTCAGTGACTTTTTGGCCAAGCTGGTAACAGTTAAATATTTTGGGCGTCAGAAAAGCTTTTATTCTGGCTTCAAGGTTAAAGAAATCGAGTTTTTGCTCAAAGTAACATTGTTTTTCGACCCACTTTAGTTTCACCGAATTTAGGCCCATCAGAGTCCTAAGCCGAAGTGTCGGCAGACTTAAAGACAAGTTGTGAGTCTTGTAAAACAGATAGAAACAAGCCGAAAACATCATTAGATTCGCTATGAAATTTTACAACAGAATTTGAAATAAAAATTGGAATTAATTCTCGAATAAAGGCAAGAGAGCCTTAAGAGTCCCTGGTCGGTAGCATTCCGACTTTTCCACATACCGGTAAAATGAAAACGAGGCAACTCTTTTTTGCCAGTTCCAGAGCTGTAAGGACATGAGTCTCTGTTGGAGTGACAAATCAAAATAAGGGGAGCGTAAACTAGAGACTCGTGTAGTGAGTCTAGGACTTATGTCCTTACAGCTCTGAAGCTGGCAAGCCGCGCCAAAAAATTGGCGTCCCAATCAGATTGCAGCATTTGCCTCAAAAACAATAGGTATTGTTTTTTGAACCAATCAAATGCCTTTAAATCCTGAATCTCAGAGTGAGGCCGTAGTCTGGATTACTCGGACGGTCTGGAAAATGTTAAGTTGCTGCGGCGAAATCAAGACCCAACCGACCGATTTCAGTGACTTTTGGCCAAGCTGATAACAGTAAAATATTTTGGGAGTCAGAAAAGCTTTTATTCTGGCTTCAAGGTAAAAAAAATCGAGTTTTGCTCAAAGTAACATTGTTTTTGACCCACTTTAGTTTCACGAATTTAGGCCCATCAGAGACAGAGTCCTAAGCGAGTGTCGGCAGACTTAAAGACAAGTTGTGAGTCTTGTAAAACAGATAGAAACAAGCGAAAACATCATTAGATTAAGCTATGAAATTTTACAACAGAATTTGAAATAAAATTGGAATTAATTCTCGAATAAAGGCAAGAGAGCCTTGAGAGTCCTGGTCGGTAGCATTCTGACTTTTCCACATACCGGTAAAATGAAAGCGAGGCAACTCTTT
>JACTAT010000368.1:210108-228632 GCA_014526335.1 Chrysaora quinquecirrha | reverse complement strand
GCTTGGTGGCTTGGTAAGCCTCCCAGAAAGGGAAAGGCAGTTCAGGCTCGGCTACTTGTTTAATCATACGCTCTCCAACCCTCTTCTCACCTGTGCAAGTATGGTGCAGCTCTGACGAATTCCGTACATGGCTATCTTGTTTGTACAACGCTGTTGGTGCTTGAACGAGATTGCCCGATATTACCCGCAGTAACAGTGGCTTGGTAAGGCTCCCGGAAAGGGAAAGCGGCAAAGCTTGCAAAGTCAGGATAATTTTCCTGACCTTTCCTGTGTTTGCTAGATTATAGCTCCTAGCTAATGGCACGAACCAAGGTCACCAGGTTACATAAACCCGAAACGCGCCTGGAAGAAAGTAAGGAATGACTTTAGGGTATTAGGCTATCACGGAGCTTGACTTTTAGCATGACCTTCATAAGGGTAAATCTTGATTACGCCTTATAAGTTGATATCACAAGCAGGACTAGTTAGAGTGGCCATGATCTTATTCCAGTGGGGTTTGGGCATGGGTTAACAGTGATCAATGTCCAAGTACTTGCTCTGGCACTGCAGCCTCGCAATTTCAGGTCTTAACAGTTGTCTCCGACATTTTGCATCTGCAACGGGTCAAGTAGGCAGGACTAATGATGGGCATGTTGCGAAGCGCAATAACTCTTTAATGCTGGCAACACAGTCTCTTGTTCTCAAAGCATGCATTTTAGAGCTTGACCTGGTGCACGTTTGTGGGCTCTCTCAACAAAATTCATAGCTCTATACCGCAAGTTAGGAATGAATTAGTTAGATAGGCAGGGCGGGAATCGGTAGGTTAGGCCAGGTATTCATCTTTTCTCGGTGGTACGCAAGTCTGCTTGTGTCCTTTCTCGTTCTCTCAGTTCAGGGCTCAAATGGAAGCTACCTAGTTTATTCAACAATATTTGAGCATGTCTGGTCCGGGCTTGAAGGCGATACTGTGCAACGATTTGGCTTGGCACGGGGACAAGAATGGCAAGGCTGCATTCACAAGACGATGGTGGCTTTGAAGTATTTCGACAGAAAGGTTGCTCAGGCTCGGTTCTTGGAGGAGATGGCCCGGTACCCCGTGCAACGAAACGGCAGGCAAGGCTTCCAAAAAGGAAACGGCAGCTCAAACTCGGCTCTTGGTGGAGACAGCCCAGTATTCAGGCACAGCAATATTGGCCAGCAAGTATCCCAAGAATGGAAAAGGCAGCTTCGATGAGAAAATCTCGTTTATCAACTGCCTTGGTGGCTTGGCAAGGTTCCCAAAAGGGAAAGCAGCGTGGCTTGGTTCTCGGGCGAGATTTTCGGGCATTACGCAAAGCAACAGTGGCTTGGTAAGGCTCCCAAAAGGGGAAAGCAGCGTGGCCTGGTGCTTGGACAAGATTGCCCTGTATTACCCGCAGCAACAGTGGCTTGGTAAGGCTCCCAAAAGAGGAAAGCAGCGTGGCCTGGTGCTTGGACAAGATTGCCCTGTATTACCCGCAGCAACAGTGGCTTGGTAAGGCTCCCAGAACGGGAACGCAGCACAGCTTGGTGGCTTGGTAAGCCTCTCGAAAAGGGAAAGGCAGCTCAGGCTCGGCTCGTGGACGAGATAGTCCTCGCAGCTGATGGTGGTATTTCCCATAAGGGGAAAGCGGCAGTGGCTTGGCCCTTGGACAAACAGTCCTCGTGGCCTATAACAGTATTCAGGCTTACAACGACGTTGACGGGGGGCCTTAAGCCTCCCGCGGTGTCAACGCTACCCCCTTTTTGTTACTTTTTGGGGTTGACGCTCCTCGCTTTTGTTTATGATTTAGTGGCTTTTATGGTGTTTGCTTACGGCCTAATTCTGCATATATTTTGATAGGTCTTTCTAGGTTCATTGTTTGATCTTTCTCGTTATTCAGTTTTTTAGGGTTCGGGAGAGATCTAGTTAGTTTAAGGTTTTTTACGTAGTTCCTCAGTTTATTTCTTCCAACAATTTTCCTCCTACTTGTACGGTTGGTGATTGTGGGGTCAAAACTTCATTTTTCTGTGGCGGAAATTTGGAAATTTCGGTTTCAATCACCGACCGTACAAGCTTTTAGGTAGGCAGGCAACAAAGGGCCGGTGCATCGCACGCCCAGTTTCCTGCATTTAGAGTTAGATTTTAGTATTAGTATAAAGAAGTAGTTGAAATAGAAAGATAACCTTAGGAGGTCCGCGTGTTGTTGTTGGTGTACTAGTTAAGTTTTAACCACATTTCTGCTGTAAAAAACCATATGTCACCTACCTGTCTCGCAAGTGGTTGTCATGGCACTTTCATAATAACAATTTCAAAAGAAACGCTAATAAAGTTTAGTAACTGTCAATAAGTATCGGAGTTATAAATCATGTCATTGTTGATTCTATTCGAACTTCTGATCGGGGGGCCTTTTAGAATTGGTCCCTGTGAGAATAGGATTAAGACAAACCAAAGAAGTGAAACAACGTCAATTCAAAAAAAGTCAAATAACATTTAGAATTTATTTGTTTTCGTAGCTATTAAAGAACAACATCGAAAATAGATCAGCATGTGTTAGCTGCATGTTGGTCGTATTGCCTCATAGGTTTCTGTTTTTCCATCTGTGTGTCTACCAAGTAACTGTCTTGTAATCTGACATTTAAGAACGAGTTGAGGAAGCCACAAATAGATTCGTGTACTGATCTAGAACAATATTAAGAAAGTGAAGTAGGTGCCGATACGTAATTAAAGAATTGTTTGCTCCAGTGATTCCTGATTGATTTTCTCTTTATGGTTCTCTTTATGGGTTTCTCTTTATAAAAATGAAATCTATATTTTTGAATTTCTTGACTTTATAGCTGAAGAGCTGAAGTATATTTGCAATTAATAAAGATATCGTAAAATTGGGGAACCTGCGAAATACTATACAATAAATTCAAATCAATCTAAAGGGGAGGGCCGAGGAGGAAATTATTGTAAATTACAGTCTGCTGATGAAGATTATAATATTGTAACGTTCATGAAAATGAAGTCTATATTTTTGAATTCCTTAGCTTAAAATTTTATATAGATTAAAGTAAGGAAGCTCAGCTTAGTGTTATGGCTTTAAAGCTAATGTATCCATATAAAAGACAGTGTATGCCCTACATGTCAGCCTCATTGTTTGTAGCTAATTTCTGTTTCTGATTTTGGTCGATTATGAAATTTTCACTGTTGATTCACTAGAAGTAAATTGGGATGGGCCCCCTTTCTACTTGTGTTCGAAATTTTGAGAATGTACGTTACTTATTTTAAATCATCTCATCTTTATCATTCTTGATGGAAATAAAAAAGACGCAAGATTTTTATCGTATTAAATGTTGCAAGAAATAGTTCCATACAATAATTGAACTGCAAGGTCCGAAGATTTGAAGGTTTTCTCTTTATTATATTTTAGGCAGAATGAAAGGTCTTGCTTTTATAAAAGACCCTGATGGCTACCTGATTGAAATTCTTAACAACAAGGCATTGGCATCTTTGGAGCTTTCGTAATATTGCCTATTTAATTAACGAGGGCTGTTAATCAACATTGATACATTGCTTAACGCTTTAGCAATACAGGACATTTAATTGGAAGAACGCATCGCTGTCGTGTTTATTTCAATTGCACTTTGATTTCCTTATTAAAAGCATTGTCTCCTTGTTTAAAATTAATTATATATCTCATAATGAAATGACTCATTTATGATTAATCAGCTCTTGGGTATTTCTGTGGAAATATTCTTGTGGAAATGGAGGGATAACATCAGTAAAGTGGAGGGATACCATCAGTACAGCGGAGGATGTTAAGTACGGTGGAGGGATATCATCATTACAATGGAGGATGTTCAGTGCAGTGGAGGGATATCATCAGTACATTGGAGGGATATCATCAGTACATTGGAGGATATCATCATTACATTGGAGGGTACCATCAGTACAGTGGAGGGATACCAGAAGTACTGTGGAGGATGTTAAGTACTGTGGAGGTATATCATCAGGTACAGCAGAGGATGTTCAGTACGGTGGAGGGATACCGATGGATGCAGTGGAGGGATACCATCAGTACAGGATATTCAGTACTGTGGCGGGATACAGCAGAGGATGTTCAGTACGGTGGAGGGATATCATCATTACAATGGAGGATGTTCAAGGTTTCTGACAGTGTATTCGACATGATAGTCACCACTTATCATGACAAGCCTTTGATATTTACTTGGGCAACGTTTCGGGAGAGATTCGTCTCCCATCATCGGGCAATGAGAAATGTGGTTTCTTTCCTATTTATTGCAAAGGTGTGAAATTAACCGGACCTGCGAGGAAGCTTAGGAATTTTTGGCGCTAAATTTCTAAGATTTGTGGCGCCAAAATTGCGTTCAGTGCAACTTTTGATGTTATTCAACCAGATTTCTGGGATTGAGTAAGATACTGAGTATGAGTAAGATACTTGATTGATGCAAGGAGTTGATAGAACTGAGTGAATGAATTCTTTAACAAGTCTGTTTTTCCAGTTCTTATCCTCATCAGTACGGTTTTCACCTTATTGGATGAAAGATATCATCATTTCATCGTCTTCTATAGCAAAATTACGGATGAATTCCGTGGAAGAATTTCTTTAAGCACATCAATTCCCTGCATGTGAAATCGAAGTTCACTTCAGAGGTAGAGAATGATGAAAAACTACCCTTCCTTGACACTGAGATTCAACGGAATGCCAATAAAAGTCTAAGCATATCAGTGTACAGGAAGCCCACTCACACTGATCAATACCTGAATGCGAACTCGCATCACTTAGACAATGTCAAAAACAGTCATATCATCTCTCTTCAACGGAGCAAAATCAATCACGAACAATCTTGATGATGTAGATAACGAGTACAAAAGGATCTCAAGTGTTCTAAAGGCCAATGAATATAAACAAGAAAATATACGCAAGGTCACGAGAAAAATCTCAAAGCCCAGACAGAATACTGAGGCTGACAAAGAGGAGCCTAAATGTTCTAAAAACTCGCTTTCAAGGCCAAAAGACAAAGTTGACGATCTCGAAAATCAAACATGGTATACAAAATACCATGCAGAGATTGTTCTAAATCATATATAGGACCATCGAAAAGAGAGACAGGAACTAGGCTCAAAGAACATAAATCAAATGTGACCACTGAACCAAGGGACTACTGGACAAGGGACGATGGCTGAGGCGGTCATTGCTGAAGTAGAAGCTGATTCTCCGATCCTGCAAAACCAGCGCTAACGATAATATTGATAGCGAAATAATTATAAGGAACAAGTTAAAGATCGAAGAAGCTATCTTGACAGAAATAAGGCCAGGTCAATAACGCGGAACGCCAAAAATCCGCGGAACCGCAGAACAGATTTGTTCCGCGAATATACGCTCCGCGTTATTGATTTTGCCCCTGTGCTGAAATAAAAAACGCGGAATAATTTCTTGTGTGTTTCTTAGTAATAATATATTGAATCTTAAAACTAATTTGTTCCGTTTTTGTTGCATTTTTGGTATTGTTTAAATAAACTCGGCGTTTCTCTTTAGAAAAAAAACATTTTTTATTGAACTTTTGAGCCTACTACTTGGCTAGGCCCATTTTGCAACCACAAACACTTAGCCCTAAAATTTCATTTTAGTCTGTTTATGCTTTGCTTTGTGCTTTGTAAAAACAGCTGTGCCAAGAAGCAAACACATTTTCCAAGCTTGATATCAGTTTTCCTTAGTAAAAACCTGTCTGGAGAAGTTCCGCGAAACGAGGTTCCGCGTTTTTGATTTTCGCCTAATGGCAAAATCAATAACGCGGAACTCGATCTCGCGGAACTTTTGAAATTTTGAAGTCAAATAGAGTTGTTTTTGCAAAGACTTGTTTTCGTATTAGTGTATATCACCCCTTGTCTAACATCCCCTGCATGTATACAATGAAAACACAGGTCGGCATATGGCTAGGCCCGAGCTAGGCCTAAATTGTAATCACCATACACTTTGAACCTGTACATTTCGTTCACATTCGATGGTATCTTTTTACTTAAATTTCGTGAAAAGAGCTTCATCAAGACGAAAGGGGCATTTAAAGAAACTATCTATGACTTTAAGCGGCGATCGAACTGTCTAGAGAAGTTCCGCGAAATGAAGTTCTGCGTTTTTGATTTTCGCCTAATGGCAAAATCAATAACGCGGAACTCGATCTCGCGGAACTTTTGAAATTTTGAAGTCAAATAGAGTTGTCTTTGCAAAGACTTGTTTTCGTACTTGTGTATATCACCCCTTGTCTAACATCCCCTGCATGTATGCAATGAAAACACAGGTCGGCATATGGCTAGGCCCGAGCTAGGCCTAAATTGTAATCAATATACACTTTGAACCTGTACATTTTATTCCGTTCGATTGTATATTTTTACTTAAATTTGGTAAAAAAAGCTTTATCAACAAGAAAAGATCATTTAAAGAAACTATCTATGACTTTAAGCGGCGATCGAACTGTCTAGAGAAGTTCCGCGAAATGAAGTTCCGCGTTTTTGATTTTCGCCTAATGGTAAAATCAATAACGCGGAACTCGATCTCGCGGAACTTTTGAAATTTTGAAGTCAAATAGAGTTGTCTTTGCAAAGACTTGTTTTCGTATTAGTGTATATCACCCCTTGTCTAACATCCCCTGCATGTATGCAATGAAAACACAGGTCGGCATATGGCTAGGCCCGAGCTAGGCCTAAATTGTAATCACCATACACTTTTAACCTGTACATTTTGTTCCGTTCGATTGTATATTTTTACTTAAATTTGGTAAAAAAAGCCTTATCAACAAGAAAAGAGCATTTAAAGAAACTATCTATGACTTTGATCGGCGACCGACCTGTCTAGAGAGGTTCCGCGAAATGAAGTTCCGCGTTTTTGATTTTCGCCTTATGGCAAAATCAATAACGCGGAATTCGATCTCGCGGAACTTTTCAAATTTCAAGTCAAATAGAATTTTCTTCGCAAAAATCTTGTTTTGGGATTAGTGTTCATTGCTCCACATTGCTCCTCGTCTGAAATCTGCTGCGAATGTGCAATGAAAAAGGCAAGTCGGCATATTGGCATATGCCTATACCCACATTGCAATCAAGGGCAAGGACATTTGTTCATATTGTATTTATTATATAAGTTTTGCAAAGGAAAAGAGCTTGATTAAGAAGAAACGAGCATTTAAAGAAACTATCTGCAACTGTTAGCAATGAACGACCTATATAGAATAGTTCCGCGAAATAAGGTTCCGCGTTTTGATTTTCGCCTTATAGCAAAATCAATACCGCGGAACGTCATTTCGCGGAACTTTTCAAATTCGAAGTAGACAAATAGAGTTGTCATTGTAGAAATTAATTACTGTTTTCGAATTAATGTTGATCGGAAAAAATATTTACAAAATTTTCAAGAAAAAACTAAACTAATTAACGTAATTACAAAAATAGAATGTCAGAAACTTTTTGTTTCCAACATGGAAATCGTAGTGTTCAAGTGTTCATTTTTCCTCGTAAGACAAAATTAATTGGTCAATACCATGAGAATACACCAGCAAAAAACGACTAAAAATCAGTATGGAATAAAATATCATTAATATTAATATATACAATAAAGAGAAGAGACGTGTAACTGCTAGATGCAGTGATTTAGCCTTTATTGGGTGCTTTCTAGGATAAATGCCCCATTGCAGTTACTTTATTGAAAAATTAGAAATTTTTTAAAGGAGAACTGAAACGTCAAAATTATTTTTTGATATAATGCAGAAAAAAGTGCGCTGAATTCATTCATGAAGGTTTCGTTGCAAAATAATTTGTCATTTTGACGCAATTCCTGTTTTTGCAAACAGGAACTGGCGTTAAACACGCCCGAGAATTATCGCAGACAGTCGCCGCCTTTCGTGATTTGAGCTTCTGACGTCACAAATACCATGTCTGAATTCCACAGCTGAGTAACCTATACGAACGTTCGTAATAAAAGCGAGCGAAAAGACAAGCTTATTAGTTTAGTTCGTTTTTCTTGCGTGAAATACACAAAATGGTTGGTTGCTCAGCATATAATTGTACTGGAAAAGGGAAATCTCTTTTTACTTTTCCTAACGATCCTGCATTGCGGCGGCAATGGGTGAGAAACATGAAGCGATCGAATTTTAAACCAAGCACCAGTTCTAGACTTTGCCGAACTCATTTTAAGTCGGATTGTTTGGAGAGAAATCCTGAACTGATGGAGATAACTGGAGTTCGTTTTAAATTAAAATTAAAAGCAGATGCAGTTCGAACTGAATTCGATTTCTCGTCACCAAAATGAAAGGGCAGGTGAAAGGAAAGACGACTTTTTTGGCCAGCAAATTGAAGACGCGCTTGTAGCCAAGGCTAAGTCCGAAGAAGAAAGTACACGCTTGTGCATTTGCGAAACGAGCACGTCGTGAAGTAAGTGTAACTTTGTTTTTATGCATGAATTAGTTTTAATTCGAATAACGAAAATTTGAACATCTGGAAGACTACTCAGAAGACTCTATAATATACACACCCGTATTTTCTTTAAACTTTCTTAAAGTTATAGCAACAGATTATTCCTAGATTAGAAAGACAGACTATGGGAAAGACAAGTCACTTCTCTCAAAATTGCCAAAACAGCCAGGGCGTGTGGTGGGTAGCTCCTCTACGGGTGACGCAATATACTAGTTTCCGGTTTTTGTGTCAGAGATTTTAAGGCAGTTTTTTTCTCAAATTATTTAAATTTTCGGAAATTCATCCACAGCACTCAACATCGCCATTCGAAGTTTAAAATTGTTCAGCCATTTCAACTACATTACAATTAGAAAACTGCGTTTGGTCTACACCCCTTGTAGCAAGCCGAAATGAACTTTCAATTTCTTCATCCATAAAATCTTATAGCCTATATGTGTTGTTTTATTTCTGTTGCATAGGTAATATCAAAATTACTGGAAGAACATTGCTCTACCACTGACAGTGAACCTGAGATCGGTCAGCTTGCAGAGCCGCTTACAAAGGAGATTGTAATCTATCGATATTGATATCTTCGTCATCTTCCTCGCTCGACTCATCCTCCAAATTGGGCCTATCGTCTTCAGAACTTTGCGGCGCTGGCTCAAACATATATGGTTGAATAGCGGCCTGTTCCTGCAAATCTGGATAGGAGAACTCTGTTTCCGAATCTGAAGATGACATTTTATCAATTCTCTTTCTTTTTTAATACTTTACGGAATCAAAAAACAACTTGGTATAGATAAACGTGCCAGACACTCCGATCAGCAAATGATGAAATGATGAAATGAAATGAACAAACAAGGTATTTGTGACGTCACGAGCTCAAAGCTTTTTCGGAAGCCTTCGGAAGGCACTCGGCAGATTTCTCGGGACAAACTTTGATTGCTCATAACTCAAAGACTAGTGGAAATATTTGAAAAATTAAAAAAGAATTTTATTTCTCATAAGTTCTACCTTCATCTATCAAAAAATAATTCTGACGTTTCAGTTCTCCTTTAATTTGCCGAAATCTAATAATCATGACTTCTGCATATTGCATACGATAATGTCTTTGCTTATGGGACCACACCACATGGGATGTATTGAAGACAGATTACACATTTACAATAATAATATTTTCAAATGATTTCAAATTTGCAAAGTTCCGCGAGATTGAATTCCGCGTTATTGATTTTACCATAAGGCGAGAATCAAAAACGCGGAACCTCATTTCGCGGAACTATTCTATATAGGTCGTTCATTGCTAACAGTTGCAGATAGTTTCTTTAAATGCTCGTTTCTTCTTGATCAAGCTCTTTTCCTTTGCAAAACTTAAGTAATAAATACAATATGAACAAATGTCCTTGCCCTTGATTGCAATGTGGGCCTAGGCATATGCCGATATGCCGACTTGCCTTTTTCATTGCACATTCGCAGCAGATTTCAGACGAGGAGCAATGTGGGGCAATGAACACTAATCCCAAAACAAGATTTTTGCGAAGAAAATTCTATTTGACTTGAAATTTGAAAAGTTCCGCGAGATCGAATTCCGCGTTATTGATTTTGCCATAAGACGAAAATCAAAAACGCGGAACTTCATTTCGCGGAACCTCTCTAGACAGGTCGGTCGCCGATCAAAGTCATAGATAGTTTCTTTAAATGCTCTTTTTGTCTAGATGAAGCTCTTTTTACAAAAATTAAGTAAAAAGATACAATCGAATGTGAAAGAAATGTACAGCTTAAAGGTGCATCATGATTACATTACAATTAAGGCCTAGCTCGGGCCTAGCCTTATGCCGACTTGCTATTTTTGTAATTACGTTAATTGTTTTAGTATTTTCTTGAACATTTTTTTAAATATTTTTTTCAATCAACATTAGTGCGAAAGCAGTAATTATTGTCTACAATTTGTCTACTTCGAATTTGAAAAGTTCCGCGAATCGAGTTCCGCGTTATTGATTTTGCCATTAGGCGAGAATCAAAAACGCGGAACTTCATTTCGCGGAACTTCTCTAGACAGTTCGATCGCCGCTTAAAGTCATAGATAGTTTCTTTAAATGCTCTTTTCTAGTTGATAAAGCTTTTTTTACCAAATTTAAGTAAAAATATACAATCGAACGGAACAAAATGTACAGGTTAAAAGTGTATGGTGATTACAATTTAGGCCTAGCTCGGGCCTAGCCATATGCCGACCTGTGTTTTCATTGCATACATGCAGGGGATGTTAGACAAGGGGTGATATACACAAATACGAAAACAAGTCTTTGCAAAGACAACTCTATTTGACTTCAAAATTTCAAAAGTTCCGCGAGATCGAGTTCCGCGTTATTGATTTTGCCATTAGGCGAAAATCAAAAACGCGGAACCTCGTTTCGCGGAACTTCTCCAGACAGGTTTTTACTAAGGGAAAACTGATATCAAGCTTGGAAATTGTGTTTGCTTCTTGGCACAGCTGTTTTTACAAAGCACAAAGCAAAGCATAAACAGACTAAAATGAAATTTTAGGGCTAAGTGTTTGTGGTTACAAAATGGGCCTAGCCAAGTAGTAGGCTCAAAAGTTCAATAAAAAATGTTTTTTTTCTAAAGAGAAACGCTGAGTTTATTTAAACAATAGCAAAAATGCAACGAAAACGGAAAAAATGAGTTTTAAGATGCAATACATTATTACTAAGAAACACACAAGAAATTATTCCGCGTTTTTATGTCCGAAGGACATTATGAGAGGGTGTTTGTGGAACGCATGTAGCTATGTATACATGTATGTATGTATCCATCCATAGACACACAGACGCTTTTTCTGCCAAAATGTAACAATAGATAAACCACAAATACGAGGAAGTAAACTTTGAAGTCGCCGTAATTGGTCGTCATTGAACAAATTAGGTGAGCAGCAATTACGGAATTTGTAAACAAGTAGATGATTCATAGTGGCCGAATATTTGACAGAAGTTGTCGAAGTTCTTATTTAGATAATTAGGGTTTTTCGTCCAATCAGAAAATTCTCGAAACCATTTGCATAATAGAGTAATTTATCATCGTGCAGAGTGGAGTCGTTTGTTGCGTTCTGGATATTGTTGCCAAATTTCAATTTTAGCTTGTGGTTTCAGAATATTCAAGATCCTTATAGCATAATTGGATATTTAGTGGCAAAATCCCGAGAGTAATGAGAGCAGCCAACTGCGTTATGGAAATATATTATTTGGAGAGAAATTTCATGAGACATTAACTGAGACGTGACTAGGTTTTTGTCGAGAAGATTCTCGAAGTCCCACACAAATCTCTGCTTATGCTTCTTAAAACTGATTGGTCGCTATTACCATAAAGAATGTTGATGATGATATCAATGACAAAGAAGAAAATGACATAATGACCACTGTTGCGTTGATCGGCGTTGGTGATGATTACGATGATGTTGATGATGATGATAATGCTGACAATAAAGATAACGATTATGTTAATGGTAATGATGATTATTATTATGGTCCTTCGGACATTGCGACAGCATTGCTATGTTTTATTTCAGCACAGGGGCAATATCAATAACGCGGAACGTATATTGTACAGGGAAGCCCTACCAGCGATATCTCCGCTTCCCGGTCTGCCAACTGCCGTGCGGGGTCGAGCCACCGACGTGGTACCTGGTCATCATCGCCTCGTTCGGGGCAGGCTGCTGCCAGCTACGCCACGGCCTGACAAATACCGATTATTCTTCTCGATATTGGTCTAATGTCGCACGAAAAAACAAAGGAAAACAAAAGAGCATACGTTTTGTACAGTTAGGCAGCATTCCCCCGCCCTTCGAAAACATTTCAGGCACGAGCCCCGCGAGCTCCCCGTTGGCATTGGGCCACGCTCTGAGAACAATCGACCTCTTTCCCGCAACCAATCGTGGGACACGTCCGGTCACGGGGTGAAATCTATTTCGGTACTGCGTCAGGGGGTTTCGAAGCGTCTAGAAGCATCCCGTGTTTCGTGGCACATCCATCCGTGCATGCACAAGGAACAAGGAATATATTTCTTAAAAGTTCGAGTGCTGTTGGAAAACGATGAAGGCGTTTACCGTTTGTTCAGTTCTTTTATATTTGTTTCGTTTCACAATCGCAACAAAATAGTGAACGTAAGAAGAGATTTAAGAATTTATTTCAGAGCATTCTCGGTGGATGTTTGTTTACTTGATTTCGTGGTTGCGTCATCTGAACTGGAGTTTTGTTTACGTGATTTTATTGCGTCAGCTCAGTTCACTTGAGTAAACTGTCAACCTAACTCAAGGTCAGTGCGAATTTATGTCTTATTGATTTATGGTATGTCTTATTAAATTTATTGAATAAAGTTCGATGTCAAATAGAGTGAATGGTAGAGTGAATACACTTATTTTTTGTTTAATTGCAACTGTTGCGTCGTTTCAATTCATTGGACCATGTCCTTCTAGCTATTTTACGTTAACGACCCTAAATGGTTCTGAGTGTGTAAAAGTGGGAACGGGGAATCAGGGAATCGAGGAATCGAGGACATACCGTCATATTAAGGGAATCTATGGGTATTTTGGAGTTTCATCAAGGGGGGCGTAACCCCTTGACTTGAATTAAGGGTGTACAATGTTATTAATGAAATATATTCATGAGGTACATCAGATAAATTAGGGAATTGAACGATTGGGAACATATTAAGCGGATCCAACGGTATTTAGGAATCGTATTAAACTGGGCAGCCAAGTAACTAGGCAACTGGGTAACCCAACCACCGAGCAACAGCGCAACTGAGCAACTCGGCAACTAGGGGAACCGATCAACCGGGCAACCGATCAACCGGGCAACTAGGAAACCATGCAGCTTGCATCTGAGCAACTAGGCAACTGAGCAACTAGGCAAGGAAAGCGATGACGGAACTGGAGAACCAGGCAACTGTGAAACTGGGAAACCGAGCAACTGGACAAGTGGGTAACCGAGTAACTGGGAACTAGGCAACCAAGCACATCAGCGACAGGGCAACAAAGCAATTAGGCAAGTGAGCAACTGAGCAACTGGGCAACTGAGCAGCTAGGCAACGAAAGCAATGATGGAACTGGGGAACCAGGTAACTGTGAAACTGGGAAACCGAGCAACTGGACAAGTGGGTAACCGAGTAACTGGAAACTAGACAACCAACCACATCAGCGACAGGGCAACAAAGCAATTAGGCAAGTGAGCAACTGGGCAACTGAGCAACTGCGTAACCGCGCAGCTGCGAAATCAAGCACCGAGACAACCAAGCAATTTGGCAAGTCAGCAACTGGGCAACTAAGCAACTGGGCAACCAGAGCAACGGCGCAACTGAGCAACCCAGCAACTGGGCAACTGAGAAACCGAGCAACTGGGCAACTGGGAAACTGATCAACTGGGAACCAAGCAACGGAGCAAATCAGCAACAGGACAGCCAAGCAATTGGGAAGTAAGCAACTGGGAAACCGAGCAAATGGGAACCAAGCAACTGAGCAAATCAGCAACAGAGCAGCCAAGTAATTGGGCAAGTGAGCAACTAGGCTACTGAGAAACTTGTTAACGTGGCAACTGGGAGACCTCGCAGCTGGGTAACCAAGCAATGGGGCAACAGGGCAACCGAGCAACTGGGGAACTGGGAAACCAAGAAACTTGGCAACTGGGGAACTCCACAGCTTGGCAACCAAGCAACGCTGCAATAGGCCAACCGAGCAATTACGCAAGGGAGCAACTGGGCAACTGAGCACCTGGGCAACCAGAGCAAGGCTGCAACTGGTCAACAGAGCAATTTGGCAACTGTGAAACCGAGCAACTGCGTTACCGGGAAACCGAGCAACTGGGAACCAAGCAACAGCGCAAAAAAGCAACTGGGCAAGTAAGCAACTGAGCAACACCACAACCTGCCAACTGGGAAACCAAGCAACGGAGCAAAAGGGCAAGCGAGAAATGGGGAAGTGAGCAACTTGGCAACTGGGCAACTGAGCAACTCGACAACCAGAGCAATGGCGCAACTGGGCAACCGAGAAACTCGGCTACTGGGAAACCGGCGATACCAAGCAACTGGGCAACTGGGAAACCAAGCAAACAAGCAAGTCAGTAACAGGACAACCAAGAAACTAAGCAACGATGTTTGCGATATTTATTCTGTCCATATTACATTCCCATGTCATCCACATATCACGAGATCCTGTGTACCCTCGGAGAAAAAGGTTACCATTTTAAATCCCCCTGGTGCATTTCCTCCTTATGAGATTCCCACTAAGATTCCTTTTTACCCTCAAAAATAATTTCCACCATGGTAATTTTCCTTGTCTTCGACGCCACTCTAGATTCCTATTCTTTCCGTATGAAATTCCTATTCAGGTTGGATGCTCACGTGATGCTTTTTATTACCAACAATTATCGCAACTAAAATCCCGCGTATGTATGACCTCAGTCACCTTATATCTTGCATAGCCGACTGTTATGTGCACGGATGAGCCATCCAACGAGTTTGGAAGGAGGGAGAGCACGTGCGGAGCACGTGCCACTGAGAGGTTGCCGCGAGCGCAGCGAGCGGCAGTTACAGAGCGACGCGAAGCGTCGCCGCGAGCCGCGAAGCGGCGAGAAGCCCTCCGCAGGAGTTAGCGATGGCGGCCTCGCGCGAAGCGCGAGCCGCCGAGCTAGTCTCTATACTAATGTAGTAGAATGCTAATGAGCTGGCGAGGGCGGTTTCTTGTGACAGTTCGATCCGAAGTTCCGCCGGTCCGCGGCTCTGCAAGTGCCGGGAGTCGTGGACCGACCGACTTGCTACTTTGCCATCATCTCCTGGTTTGGGGCAGGCTGCTTCCACGGTGGGGAAAGCCTGGCAAATACCGACCATTCTTCTCGATATTGGTCTAATGTGGCACGGAAAACAAAGGAAAACAAACCAAGCGTGCGTCCATACACTTCGGCGGTATTCCCCACCAACCTAAAAAATTGCAAGCACGAGCCTCGCGAGCTCCCCGTTGGCATTTCGCCACCCTCGGGGAACAATCGACCTCCTTTTCGTAACCAATCGTCGGGTACGTCCGGTCACGGGGAAAAATCTATTTCCGTGCTGCGTCACAAGTTTAGAAGCATCTAGAAAGAGCGCCGTGTTTTGTCGCACATCAACAAAGCTACTGTGGTGCAACTTTTCGCGCGACCGAGCAAGGAGTCAGGTTCGACTGCTGTTGGAATATGATTAAAGGCCTTTATCATTTGTGCAGTTCTTTTATATTTGTTTCATTTCACAATCGCAACAAAACAGTGAACGTAACAAGAGAATTAAGAATTTATTCTCGGTTCAGTCGATGTTTGTTTACATGATTTGGTTGCGTCATCTCAATTCACTGGAGTACACTGTGTGTTTACGTGACTTTGTTGCGACATCTCAGTTTACTTGAGTAAACTTTCAACCTTATTCAAGGTCAGTGCAAATTTATGTCTTATTAATTTATGGGATGTCTTCTTAAATTTATGACATGAAATTCGATTTCAAATACATTAAATTATAGATAGAATAGACTTATTTTTGTTTAATCGCAACTGTTGCGTCGTTTCAATTCATTGGACCATGTCCTTCAAGCAATTCCACGTTAACGACCCTTAATGGTCCTCAGTCTGTAAAAGTAGGAACCGGGAATTCGGGAATCGAAGAATTGGGAACATGATGTCATATCAAGGGAATCCAAGGGTATTTAGCAATTGTATTAAGGGGGCATAACCCCTTCCTTGAATTAAAGGGGTACAATAGTGTTCAGGAATTATATTAAGGGGTACATCAGATAAATTAGGGAATCGAAGAATTGGGAACATGACGTCATATCAAGGGAATCCAACGGTTTTTGGGAATTGTATTAAAGGGGCATAACCCCCTTCACTTGAATTAAGGGGGTACAATGGGATTAAGGAATTATATTAAGGAGTTACATCAGATAAATTAGGGAACCGAAGAATTGGGAACATTACGTGATATTAAGGGAATCCGAGGGTATTTGGGAATAGTATTAAGGGGGCATAACCCCGTGTCTTGAATTAACGAGGTACAGTAATATTAAGGAATTTTATTAACGGAGTACATGAGATAAAACAGTTGAAAGACCGGTTCGTTCCATGCTTCGATTTGCATTTTGGGGGTACAATAGAGCAACCAAGAAACTGGGCAGCCAAGCAGCTAGACAACTGAACGACTGAGCAACAACGCGAATGGGTAACTAAACCATCCAGCAATAGCGCAGCCTGCCAACTCGGCAACTGAGTAAACGGGCAACTTGGCAACAAGAGCAACTGGGCAGCTGAGCAGCTGCACAATTGGGCAACCAAGCAATCAAGCAACGGAGTAACAGGCCAACCGAGCAACTTGCCAACTCTGCCACTAAACAGTTCGGGAATCAGAGCGAGGTCGCAACTGAGAAACAAGGTAACTAGGCAACTAGCAAACAAAGCAGCTAGGCAACCAAACAACTGACCAACTCAGCAACTTGGCAGCTGGGGAGCCAGAGCAATGATGCAACTGGGCAACCAATCAACTTGGCAACTAGAAAACCATGCCGCTGGGCAGCTGAGCAACTCGGCAAATGAGCAAGTGGGCAACTGAGCAACTAGGCAACAAACGCAACGGCCAAACTGGGGAACTGAGCAACTGTGCAACTGGCCAACTTGTAAATCGTGCAACTGGGCAATTAAGCAACGGAAAAACAAGGCCAATCGAGTAATTTGGTAAGTCAGCAACTGCGCAGCTGAGCAGCTAGGCGACCAGAGCAACGGCGCAACTGGGCAACCGAGGAATTGGGCAACTGGGCAACAACAGCAACACCGTAACTGGGCAACTGGGAACCAAGCAACCGACCAAATCAGCAACAGGGCAATCAAGCAATTGGGCAAATGAGCAACTGAGCTATTTGACATCTTGGCAACTGGGAAACCAAACAACACGGCAACAGCACAACCGCGAAATGGGGAAGGGAGCAACTCGGCAACTGGCCAACTGAGCAAATGGGCAACTGAGCATTTTCTCAACGTGGTAACCAGGAAACTCGCCAGCTGGGCAACCATGCAACGGAGCAACAGGGAAACAGACCAATTAGGCAAGTGAGCAACTGCGCAACTGGGCAACTGTGCAACTCAGCTACCGAGCAACTGGCCAACTGGGAAACCACGAAACTTGGCAGCTAAGAAACTCCACAGCTGGGCAATCAACCAGCGCTGCAACAGGGCAACCGAGCAATTGCGCAAAGGAGCAGCTCGGCAACTAAGTATCTGGGCAACTAGAGCAACACCGTAACTGGGTAACTGGGAACAAAGCAACCGAGAAAATCAGCAACAGGGCAACCAAGCAATTGGGCAAGTGAGCAACTGAGCAATTTGACAACTTGGCAACTGGGAAACCAGGCAACACAGCAACAGCACAACCGACAAATGGGGAAGTGAGCAACTTGGCAACTGGCCAACTGAGCAATTGGGCAACTGAGCAACTGGGCAACCAGAGCAATGGCGCAACTGACCAACAAAACAACTGGGCTACTAAGAAGCCCAGCACCTGGGCAACTGGGAAACCAAGCAACTTGGAACCAAGCAAACAAGCAAATCAGTAACTGGGCAACTAAGCAACTCAGCAAATGAAACCCTATCTTACGATGTTTGCAATACTTCTTCTGTCCTACATTCCCATGTCATCCACGATTCACGTCATCTTGTGCACCCTCAGGAAAAAGGCTACCATTTTAAATCCCCCTGGTGCATGACGCCAATCTAGATTCTTATTTCCTCCTTATGAAATTCTCACTCAGGTGCCATGGTCAAATGAACCTTTTTACCCTCAAAAATAATGTTTCCAACGAAAATCCCCTGGTACGTCACCTCACTCTAGATTCCTATTCTGTCCGTATAAAATTCTCATTCAGGTCGGATATTCACGTGACGCTTTTATTCTTACCAAGATCATCGCAACTAAAATCCCGCATATATAGGACGTCAGTCACCTTATTTCATACACAGCCGACTGCTTTGTGCACAGATACGCCTCCCAACGAGTTTGAAGTAGCAAGAGCACGTGCGGAGCACGTGCCACCGAGAGGCTGCCG
>JACTAT010000368.1:14590-204949 GCA_014526335.1 Chrysaora quinquecirrha | reverse complement strand
ATTATAATGCACGTCGGAACAAATAATCTTCTTGATTCAACCCCAGAGGACGTTGCAGAAAACGTAATGAAAACATTCAAGAAACTGAAGCAAAGAAACCCAAAGTCTCAACTGGTTTACTTTTCAATATTCAGAAGAAAAGGTAGAAACGCAACAAATGGTATGAACGTAAAAGTTTCTCAAACTAATAATATTTTGAAAGAAGAGCTATCGCTACAGGGTATTGACTATATCGACAATGATAATATTTTATATGGTAACATTTGAGAAGACGGCTTGCAAATCAACCAAGGAGGTGCGAAAAAGTTTGCAAAAGTTTGCGCGTAACGTTAAAAAGTATGTAGAGTATTGATAGGGGTATAAGGGGTCAAAAGAAGCTCTGAAAAATTCAAAAGATATTAAAACTAAATCAAAAAGAGGGTTGCGTTTAGCAGCACATAATGTCGTTTCTTTACGCAAACATAACCATGCAGTAGAACTAATCATAAATAGTCATAACATACAAATATTAGGTTTAAACGAAACTAGGCTAAGCAACAACATAAGCGATTCAGAGGTGGAGCTAGATGGTTTCGATGTTCACCGCAAGGGTAGAGATATAAACGGCGGTGGTGTTGCGCTGTATGTGAACTCCAACATTAACCATAAACGTAGGTAAGATATTGATAATGAGCAATTAGAAATCGTAGCCATAGAGGTCACTCCAACTCAAGCTAAGAGCTTTATAGTGATATGTTGGTACAGGCCCCCAACTTCGGGAGAAGACAAGGAGAGTTTCATGGCATTGAGAAGCCTCCTCTCCACCGTTGATGCAGAGGGTAAAGAAATTATCTTAATTGGTGACACGAATTGTGACTTAAAAACCCAAAAGATAGGTGCACCAGAAGTTTAAAGTCAATTTACACCGAGTTCCAACTCGAGCAGCAAATAAGTGAATACACAAGGGTAGCTGCAAAGAGAAGGATGGTGTTCCCCATATCCCTAAATCGCTAATAGATTACTTTGCTACTTTGTCCCGTTTTTTATTGCCGTTTGTGAGTTGTCCCGTTTGTTAGTCCCGTTTGTTAGTTGTCCCGTTTGTTAGCCCCGTTTGTGAGTTGTCCCGTTTGTTGGTCATGTTTGTTAGTTGTCCCGTTTGTTAGCCCTGTTTGTTAGTTGCCCCGTTTGTTAGTCCCGTTTGTTAGTTGTCCCGTTTGTTAGCCCCGTTTGTGAGTTGTCCCGTTTGTTAGTCCCGTTTGTTAGTTGTCCCGTTTGTTAGTCCCGTTTGTGAGTTGTCCCGTTTGTTAGCCCCGTTTGTGAGTTGTCCCGTTTGTTAGTTGTCCCGTTTGTTAGCCCCGTTTGTGAGTTGTCCCCTTGTCAGTCCCGTTTGTTAGTTGTCCCGTTTGTTAGTCCCGTTTGTTAGTTGTCCCGTTTGTTAGTCCCGTTTGTTAGTTGTCCCGTTTGTTAATCCCGTTTGTTAGTTGTCCCGTTTGTTAGTCCCGTTTGTTAGTTGTCCCGTTTGTTAGTTGTCCCGTCTGTTAGCCCCGTTTGTTAGTTGTCCCGTTTGTTAGCCCCGTTTGTTAGTTGTCCCATTTGTTAGTCCCGTTTGTTAGTTGTCTCGTTTGTTAGCCCCGTTTGTGAGTTGTTCCGTTTGTTAGTCCCGTTTGTCAGTTGTTCTTTTTAATCGAACTGAAGAAATCAACTTCTTCTCCTTTTACAAACCGCTGTTGTACGAACTTTTGAAACTTTTAATTGCCAACATCCGCATCTCTGGAAATCATCTACATCATCAACCTTGGAAATATCATAATATATCATCATCAAACTACATCAGTATTGGTGCTATCACCAGACTCCCCGGTTACCCTCTCTGCCAGTTTGTTGGGAAAAATTCCCTGTCTAAACTATCGGTTAGCTTTTAAATTATTTTTTGTCTTTTAAATGCTCGAAATACAAACATTAATACCTTAAAACCACAATCACAGTGTTATGGTTAGAGATTCTGTCAGAGTTTCTTGACCTCAAAAAATTTCGAAATTTCAAAACTTCATGGAAATACGTTCTCCAAAGCTGTTTAATGTGCAGGATCATGTTCTCAGCAATTAATATATGGACATAATTCAAGTTTTGTAGTTTCTGGGCATTCTTTTACACAAACATTACACAAACTGCATCAGTAAAATAGTGTGCTGAATACCGAGCTCAATTTATAAACAGAAATAGTGTCTTGACTTTTCCTTCTTATTCCATACAAAAGTTCTTATAAAAAATAACTCTAACATGAAGGAAAAAAATGAACAACTCCAAAGTCAAAACAGGTACAAATACCGAGTCGCATTTCTGTCGAAACCATAATTAAGATACACTCTTCATAAGAACCAGAAAATTTTGATCGATAATACTAGATAACGTCAGCGAATATTACGTTGAGGGTGGTGCTAGGTTTGCGTAAAAATGTAAAATTTTGGCTTATTTCTTAGCTGCATTACACAGCTACCCTTCTCTTCAATCAGTCCTTTCATAATGAAATGAGGATATTTCAAGGGGAAGTCTGAAAAAGATTAAAGTAACGACTTGTGAATGATATGCCTGTCGTCTTTTATTTATTTAGTTTTTTATTTTGCTCTTTTAACCCCTCCCTGAATGAATTACAACTTAGTGTAATTTCTGCCAAGGCAAGCACGAATTTCTCATAGCTCATAGCACAAATCAAGCATTATGCACGATTCAAGCACGATTCAAGTACGAAGCAAGCACGATCGATCGATCGATGCATCTAAAAGTGTTAGGTTGATATACAGCGACTTAATGTGCAACGGGTTGACGCATGTCATATTGATCCATGCGTGACTCAACGCATGGAATGAAAGACGACACTTTGAACTGTTTGCTTGAAGGCATATTTAACGATTTGATGCATCTCGATTTGATCTTTTTTGAATCGATGCACGACAACCTGACGCGTTCTGAATCAATAGATGGCTTGAAACACGTTGTCAATCGTGCATTTGGAAGGCTTAATATAAAGGTTTATAGTTTTGCATTGTCGATGTCATTCGTGACCATTTTTGTCATACATAGACCCCAATAGAAGTGAGTGAAATTAGATTGAAGGGCAATTCACTGCTTTATTAAAATCTTGTTCAATCCGGCTGGAAAACCTAATGTTTTCATTTAAATCCCATAAAAATCCGAGTAAAAATCCTTTTGTCTCATACACTATTTTGAAGAGTGAATGGTCCTTCGATATGGATCGTATTGAGGGATACAAATCTGGCACCGAACGTTTTGTCAATAGCACTGAATATGACAACCAAGATGATGTGATTGTTGAAGATCATATGATCGAAACTTTCAAATATGCGTCTATATTTTTGAATTTCTTGTGATAACCAAGTGTAGAAAACTCGGACTCGTGCAGAAATATGGAAAGTCCCCCACTGTACTGATGATATCCCTCCACCGAACTGAACATCCTCCTCCACTGTACTTATGATAGCACTCCACAGTACTGAATATCCTCCACTTTACTAATGGTATCTCTCCACTGTCCTGATGATATCACTCCACCGTACTGATGGTATACCTCCACTGTACTGAACATCCTCCACCGTACTGATGATATCCCTCCACCGTACTGATGATATCCCTCCACAGTACTGAACATCCTCCACTGTACTGATGATATCCCTCCGCCGTACTGATGGTATACCTCCACTGTACTGAACATCCTCCACCGTGCTGCACACCCTCCATTGTACTGCACATACATTATCCGGGTTGTTAACGCAACATATAGGGGAAAAAAGTAAACTATAAATTGGGTACTTTCGTAGCAGCAGATGATCTATTAAGATCTTTCGTTTAATAGCTATCTGCCGTCATTAAAGCCCTAGTTGTCCTTTTTCTCTTCTTAAATAATCAAGAACAAGCGACATAGTTTCTCCTCTAACAACAAAAATTTGACGGCGGTATCTTGTCATAAATTTGCTTATTTTTCACTTAAAGTTTTAAAGTCATGTGATTTTTCTGAAAAATGTTAGCAGGTGTAAGACATCTTAGCTACGGAAAGCGCAGATATTGTTGAAAATTCAATGTCGACTAATCTCCAACGCATTTGTATAATGAATTGTGGTTCTGAAATCATCGTAAGTGTTCGTTCAATATTTATGAAGAGATATAGAAAACAATAAGTTTTGAAGCTTGTATTTGTATGGCCAAGCAGGTTCTAGCCAGAGCAAAAGCTTGAGACAGAAGACAGATCATTAAAGCTTCTTTTTTGTTAAAAAATTTGATGATTATTAACATTTTCCATACTCTGGGAAATCAAGAAATCAATATTGTGTTTCATCAGTTGTAATTGCCGGACTATTTTTAGTTTGTTTTGCCTTATAAGTGGTTTATAGGTGAACGACAAAGTCATATGTAATTAGATAAAGAATCAAGTCAACGCAGACATCGTTGCCTACGGCCTTCTGTTCTTGAAGAAAGCACTGAAAACGTATGTATTTCAATTTTTTCGCTTGTTTGTTTTATTTAATAATTGTTGTGAACTAATGTGTAATTAAAAAACTTTTTGTTTCAGAAGCACTCGTGTTGATCTGAATTTCTTGCAACACCAAGCCGCAATGTTCTCAGCCGCGAGCACGGCTGGTCTGTACGGTTCGAAAAAAATAATTTCTTCGAGATCTTCATTTCATCGTACTTGCAGCAAACCATCTGTTCTCATTGATCCAGTCGTATTCATGAGTGGCCGTAGACTCATCATCAATGTTAGTGGATGCAAGTTTCGTATCAATGAATTCTATTTGAAACAGTATCCTAATACACTGTTAGGAAGTGTTGAAAAAGAACAATATTACGATCAGAGTCGCAATGAGTATTTTTTTGATCGCGATCCTCAAATATTCCGTCATATATTTAACTTCTATAAAAGCGGTAAACTCCACTATTCTTCACAAGATTGCTATGAATCATTTCTGGATGAGCTGAATTTCTTTCAACTACCGTTCAATGATGTCAGCGCGTGTTGTTCCGACTCTTTAATAGACAAGTGCTCTGCACCTAAGAGAGATATCAAGAGTGTGGAAGAAAGTGACAATAGACTGTTAAAAAGTGATGCAACAACAATTCGACAAAAAATGTGGGTTCTGCTGGAAGAGCCGCAATCTTCAATGACTGCTAAAATCTCCTACTACTTTAGCTGTGCAGTTATAATTTTAAGTGTTGCTGTTAACACATGGGAGACCGTTCCATGCAGAAATAAACAGACATATGGTGATGTTTATCGTGACGTATTCTTTTCAATTGATTCTGCTTGCGTTGCTGTTTTCACCACTGAATATTTGCTTCGTCTATATGCAACGCCTTCTCGCTGGGTACATTTCAAACAAATCATGACGGTGATAGATCTGGCTGCGATTCTTCCTTACTTCATTGGTTTATTGATGGATTTGGCCACCAATGGTTTAAAGGGAAGTCTTCCATTAGTTAACGCTCTCGTCATGCTCAGGGTTAAATAACTAAAAATATACATCCCCTTATTTCTTTTCGTTTTGCATGATTACATAAAAACAAGAACTGGCAAATTGAGCAACTATCAATAAATTCTAATATTAAATTGTAAAGTATTCAAATTATCATTTAATTTGCGAATCGTTTCTTATTCTAATGTAATACTTCAAACATTGCGACTAGGCATTCTACTTAATGAAATCAATATCAATAATTAAGAATAAACAAAATATATAGTAATAAAGTTCATCATGCATATATTATTGAAATCAGTTTTTAGTCTTAGTTATGTAAACATATGAAATAATGCAAATAATGAAATTGAATTATCAGAATAAGATTATCAAAATTGCAACAATTAGAATGAGTTAGAACTAATATGATAAATCTAATAACCACAAAAAACTTAGTCTATTATTCAATTGCTTGGTATTAAAATATATTAAATAGACGAAAATGATAAGACATAATTATGATTACAGTTTCAATGATCAAAAGAAACAATGGATAATATAGAAAATAAGCATGAATATACGATCAAAATGCTGAAAAGATGATACATGATATATTGATATATATAATATATAGATATTATGATATAATATTATATCATTATAAAATATATATATATAGACAAAAACTAAAAAATTGTAAATAATCTCGATAGATAATATCTATTATAGATTAATATTAAATATAATATATATAATTATAATCATATATATTATATAGTAAATATATTATACATTGCGTTGAAAACTAATTTCGAGAATCTGGGAATTAATACTTAAATGTAGCGAAATTAGATCATTGAAATATTACTTAAAATTGATTATTCATCGTATTCATTGTGAAGTTAAGATAATTTGATGATCATGATGCAATAATGGCATGAAAGTTTATTACAGTATTGATTTGCAAATATCATTGAATTATGAAGTTCTTATTGAAATTGTATTGTTATTCAAGTGTTATTCTTGATAAGTAATATATTATATTATTCGAGCGTCCATTTTACATAATGTATTAAAATCTACATTACACAACATTATCATGATTCTAAATTACAATTTGACATTCATTAATTCATAGTTGTGCAATTAGACACCATTAAATAATATACATTCTTATCACTTCAGAATTACCAAGCTTGCAGACTTTCACAAGTGTCAGTATCAAAGTGAGCAAAGCATTCCATAACTGAAAGATAAATACTAAGACGTTAGTCACCTTTAACACAAGTTTTGAAATGATCCTCAGGAATAGTATAGAGCATGAAGACATTTAATACCGATCTGATTTTTGAATACTTTGGTCATTTACTAAACGGTTAGTAAATATGGAATATTAAATATTTAACCTGAAGTCTGGAATAACGGAGATATGCAGTTATGTAGAGATGTATATGTAATCAGAAGGTTACGATATTCAATAATAGGTTATCTGTTACATACAAAATTTAATCTTTTAAAATTTATTTTTAACTAAAGGTTCAATGATTGTTTTAATTGATGGTTTAAGGCTTGTTGATTAATTTCCTTTTCATGTGGCCAGCTGCAGCTGCTTGAGATAATTACTGAATTTTGCATTCTTGATTTTAACAACATGAACAAAGAGCAATTGTTGGAGAGCATCAGAGAACATGTTTATTGCTATCATATTGTCTTTAAATCTGTTTGCAAATTGGAAAAAGTTTGTAAGACATGTTTCGACAAAACATTCCCCGTTATCAATTTGATAAAGTCAACTACATTCTGCAGTACTAGCCCCACAACATCTTGCAAGGACAGGACCTCCACCTTCTCCGCCTTCAAGTGGTTTAGAATACAGTCGTCATCTGAGTTCGGCCTTTGCTTATCTGTTTTTCAGTTCTTGCCCATTGCACTGCACTAGTCGTTTGATTATTTTTAAGGTTCGGGGCCCTCTTCGTCAGTAATTGTGCAAAGTCCCATTCCACAGACCAGGAGCCTTGTGCACGGACTTTCAAGGGGCCTAGTCAGTGCACCTTGTTGTAAAAGGTGTTTGTGCTACGTAGTCTTGTTTCTTGGACTTGTTTTTCATTGAGTTTCTCAGTCCTGTCCCATGGTTTTGTAACTTAGTCTTGAAGTTATTAATGTTTCTCAGCCCTGACAGTCCTGTTCCTAAGTTGTGTTGTTTTCAGGCTTCTCAGCCCGATTCTACATTTATCAATCTAAAATCTCTATTTTATCAACAATTCAGTCTGAGAAGAAATAAACCGAAAATGTAGGTAGATAATAATTAGAAGAGAGCGGCAATAATCAATGATATTTTATCAAAAAAATATTAAAGGACTAAGCCATGCCTTATACAATAAAGTTGATTAGGAAGTTTCGACAAACTTGAATCATCCTCAGCCAAATGCTAAATCAAGTGATTTTTGTTTGAAGCCTAATTAGTATAACAATAGGAATTAAACAATACACATGGGAAAATATTGAAAAAGAGTTGAAAGAATGGATGAAGTTTAGAATTAGTAGAAGGTCGATAATGCAGAAGCAGCACAGCAGAGTTAGAAGAAGGTCAATCATTCCTGGCTTTGTTGTTGATCGAGACATTTCAATTTAAACTGGTTGCTTTGGGGTGTGTTTGGTGATATGATACAGTTGAGGAGAATGGACATGATGCTTGAAAAGACAGGTCGTATCATCAACATATCAATGGTAAAGAATAGGTTTAAGCTCAAAATAACAATGATAACACCAATTATGGCAATATTAAAAGCAATTAGATTTACAAGATATGGTGGATGTTAAAACGGTTTTCTGCTTGTTTTTTAAAAATGAGCCATGATTATAAACGAGGAAGAGAATTATGTAATATTCATGACGCATTGTTTACTTTACAAAATCGTTTCCTCCACGATCTCGTCACTTGAGTTGAGAAAACTGTCAATCTATTGAGAAAACGCGCTGTTGAGAAAACTGTCAATCTGCGCTCTGATTCGCTAGCAAGACAAAGTAGTGTGCCCGAATTATGCGTGGCCGTGAACAATTTCTTATTTAAACTCAACAGGACAGACTTCCTTTAAACTTAACCTTTAATGAAAATTAAACTTAATCTAAATCTTAAACTTATCTTCATCTTAATTCCAATTTTATTCTTTATCTTAATATTAATCTAAATTACAAAAGAAACTCAATATTAATGCAAACCTTAAAATTAAATTAAAACTTGAGCCAATACAATGGTATGATAACCAATGTAAAGCATGAGATGCGGCATCTCAACCTCTCCATCCTGTCATATTGTCCTTGGTCCACAACTCCAAAGAAATTTTGCTTTAGATAGACTTTTGGATGATAAAAATCGTAAAAAAAGTAAATAAACATTTGCCAAAGGTGGGACTGCACGGAGGGCTCAAGATTACTGGTACAACATGGCGACTCAAGAGTCATATTGTAAAGTTCATTGCAAAGTTTCTTAACTTAGAAATTTAAATTCCAAAAATTTCGTGAAATAAGGGTTTAATGTCCACTGTCTGTTCTTAATATGGACAATTTCGGGAATTGACCCCCTGTGTGATCGTTTTTGGGGTTTCTTTTTGCGTTAAAATTTTACAGTGCACACCAGAAAATAGAATGAAGAGTTTAAGAGCAGAAATAGTTTCTGAGTTTGTTTTTTACTTCTAAGTCCATGTAGAAGAGTTTCTTGATTTTTTAGAAAAAGGCATATCTAGTTTCTTATAGTCGGTTACTTATAACAAAAAGGAGTGTAGATTATATGATTTAGAGTATAGAGACATTGTCTCTGAGACAAGCACATGCCCAGGAGCCAATTTGTGACATTGTATTATTAAAAAAACGTATTAACGTAGGAAAATAGGTGACAATGTTATCATAGATCAGTTTTTTTCAAGCATCAAAATTAGATTTTAAACTCGAAAACAATTTTATGAAGATTTCTCATGTCTAAACCCAGGGCCGCTTTGAAGTATACAAAAGAGGTGTGCCGAGATAACACTTAGTATTTGTGAAAAAAATTTCATTCCTTCGCGAAGCTGATCCATTTCTACAATGCATAACGCTGTATATAGAAAGAGTCATGATGTTTGGCATTCCCTAGCAAAGAGGTTTACCCTTCAAGTATTTTATACATAACTCACGTTACTTGTAATCCCAACATTGCTCTGCAAGCGAAGGGGAGGGGACAAACTTAAGAAAAAGCTCAAATCTTAAGTACAATTTTGGAATTACCTTTTTAGGGTTCCATTTAACATCTCTGAAAAATGTTAAAAAAACGACAAAGATATCACCGAGAATGTAAATGCAATTTATGAATTTTGTGGATCAGAGTTTTCTGAAGTGCGAAAATGCAAAAACTACTGCCTGTGACCTGTGTCAATTAAAAGGCTCAGGAGACCAGAATACTTATCTGCATAAGAGCATGAGAAACTTTTATCCTTTTCCTTAACACTTGGCCTGCACTGATTTTGGACATAGTCCAGTGACCAAGTGTGAATTTCAAGGATGACCTTGACATAGAGTACATATGAGATTTTATTTTATTTTCTGTTTATATGGTCATAGTAGACTCGAAAAAGCCAAACTTGCCCCTCCCCAAGTGTTAGGCAAATTTTTTCATGACCAGCCGAACATGAATCATGTCCAAGGTAAAAAAATTCTTCGAAAAATGATTCCAAAAATAGCACCTATGTTGTTTTCTAGATCGAAAGATATTGCTCAAGACATCTAACTTTTATAAAAGAAAAACAAAAAAAACGAAAAATTATCTTTGAAAAATTATCATTAGTTGGTTAGTTAGCATAGCTTGTACGTTTTTAAGTTAGTTAGTTAACTACTTTGGAAGACAGTAGTTAGTTAGTAACTAAGTTAGTTAAATAGGTAATAAGTTAGTTAGATTCTTAGTTATTTCGATAGTTAGTTCGTTTGTTAGTTAGTTACTAGCTAGTTAATTACTTTTTCTTTAGTTAGTTAATTAGTTAGTTAGTTATGGTTAGTTAGATATTAAATTAGTTTGTTAGTTAGATAGCTATTCAATTACTTAGTAAGTTAATTAGTTAGTTAGCTACTTCGTTAGTTAGCTAGTTAGTTAGTCAGTTAGTAAGTTAGTTGGGTAACTAGTTAGTTAGTTAGTTGATAAGTTTTTTTCTTAGACTGTTAGTTACTTCACATAGCGCATAAGTTAGTCAGTTAGTTAGCTACTTAAAAAGAAAGTAAATTAGTTAGTGAGTTAGTTAGTTAGTAAGCTACTTAGTTAGTCAACTAACTTGGTAACTAACAAGCTACCTAACTATCTAACTATAAATAATCTTATTATAAACTTACTAAAATCCTTAATAATCGTAACTACCTGACTAACTAACTAACTAACTAACTAACTAACGAACTTACAAGCTATGTTAACTAACTAACTCACTAACTAACTATTTACCTAACTAACTGAAGAACTTGCAAGCTATACTAACTAACTAACTCACTAACTAACAAACTAACTAATTAACTAACTAACTTTCAAATTAACTTAACTTATTCCAAAGTAGGTAACTATAACTAGTTGACTAACTTACAAGCGATGCTCACTAAATAACTAACTAATTAACTTAGTAAGTAAATAAGTAACTAAGTAACTTAATAGCTAGCTAAATAACTATTAAATTAATTAACTAACTGACCAAATAACTAGCTAACTAATTGCTTAACTAACTAACTAAACAACTAACTTACTATCTTCCAAAGAAGCTAACAAACTAATTTACTAACGTACAAGCTATGCTAACTAAATAACTATAGACAATTTTTCAAAGAACATTTTTATATTAACTTTTCCTTGTTATGTTTGAAGAATGAAAACATCTGGGGTTTTCGGCGAACCGGAAGAAATACATATAGATATATAGATAGATAGATAGATAGATAGATAGATAGGAATCAGGATGTTGTAACAAAAGACAGAATAAAAGAACTGCAAACAAGCGAGAGCAAGTTGAAACTTAATGAGGATCAATGACGAGTGCGGGGGAAAGCAGGAACAAAAACTGAAACAGCTAGAATCACAGGGAACACATGGGAACGAAGTGGGGATTCTTTTACAATATTCGTTGCAAGCGCAAGCTAATAGGCTGATCTCAGGCTGATCTCATTCTTTAAACATGGCTAATGGGTACCTTTAATTTGATTTTTGTAAAGATGCTTCATTTGGAATCTAGAGTCAATTTCCTTTCGAATGATACCAAATAATGCCATGTTTTGACAATTAATAAAAAATTATCGACGAATTTTTTTACCTTGGACATGACTCACCTTCGGCAGGCCATAAAAATTTGCCCAACACTTGGGAGGGGCAAGTTTGGCTTTTTCGAGTCTTCTAAGACCATATAAACAGAAAATAAAAAAAACCAAGATGTACTCCATGTCAAGCTAATTTCAACTGGCCACCTGTTCGTCTTGCCAATCATTAAGGAACCATGTATATTCATTGATTTATATAATAGCAGAATAATAACAAGAAAATGAATTAAACATAAAAGTAACTTTTCTAGTCATTATTCTACATTTTCCGACATTTTTCGGAGATAATTTTCAGTTTCTTTAAGCAGTTTGTTACAGATAAATCAGTGTTACATAATTTTAAGCGGTTAGAGCTATAATTATATCCTTTATCACTAAAAAGTAGAAACTTTTTTATTTTTTTTCTAGTGATGTTTGACGCAAATTTATATTCATTTCAATCAATTTTAATTTCAGAATAAATTCAAGAATTAATGAACTTTCTCCAGTTGGTGATTCTGCTGACTGAACCAGAAGAAACTGGAATATACATTATACCACAGCAAAGATAGAGGAATTTTGGTGTTTTACTATTTTTTTCGTTATTTTACAATTATGACTAGCATTAAAAATTAGCAAGGAGCAAACATGTAAAATTCGAGATTTCTAATTTCCTCTTCTTAAATTAGATATAAATATATGCGTGTAAAAAAGTATGGAACAACTTAAGGTTTTGGTAGACGAATTCAGGTTAACGTAAGTTTTAAGGTAAGAATTTGAAAGATTAACAAACTCCTTAGTCGGGGCTGTTAGAACCATATTTAGGTCGAATCGTGCATTTTATGATACCAGCACCAAAATTGGTGAAGAGGGGTAGTTTGACACGCTGAAAAAGATAGGATATGGACCCCAACTGAAAAATGCCCCCTTGTGCTATTTTTAGACTGGGGTAATAGGTACCAGACCTCTACACAAGTTTTAACTGTAGTTTTGTTATGAATCGCGTTAGAGACATCAAACTTGGCGAAAAGGGGCAGTTTGATACGCTGAAAAAGATAGGATATGGACCTCAACTGAAAAATGCACCTTTGTGCTATTTTTAGACTGGGGTAATAGGTACCAGACCTCTACACAAATTTTAACTGTAGTTTTGTTATAAATCGCGCAAGAGGCATGAAGCTTGGTGAAAAGGGGTAGTTCCACGCACTGAAAAAGATATGATATGGACTCTAACTGAAAAATGCCCCCTTGTGCTATTTTTAGACTGGGGTAATAGGTACCAGACCTCTACACAAATTTTAATTTTAGTTTTGTTATGAATCGCGTTAGAGGCATCAAACTTGGCGAAAAGGGGCAGTTTGACACGCTGAAAAAGATAGGATGTGGACCCCAACTGAAAAATGCCCCCTTGTACTATTTTTTGACTGGGGTAATAGGTACCAGACCTCTACACAAGTTTGAACTGTAATTTATGTATAATTCGCGCTAGAGGCATCAAACTTGGCGAAAAGGGGCAGTCTGACACGCTGAAAAAGATGGGATGTGGACCCCAACTGGAAAATGCCCCCTTGTGCTATTTTTAGACTGAAGTTATGACTTCAATCACCTCATTGAAGGGTTCAATGCTCAGGCAAATCGTTAAATGACGCATTTAAATGAAGTTTTGTGTAAATAAATATGCCTATGAATGACATCCTTTGTTCTGCCATTGGAAAACCCCGCATCCGTTTCACGTGATAAATTATTATCGACCACACGAGACACATCCGCTTTCTCTTTCTTTCGCGATGGCCGTGTTCAAGGCATGACAGAGATATGTCGAAGTAATCGTTCATTTTGGTTGATGCAGCTAACGATTTTCAAAATGTTAATGCATCTAGACCAGGTCCTGGAGCTTGGAACTGGGATTTATGTTATATTTGTCAGGAGCCATCATCAGAGGAACGTATCTGTCCAGCAAAGAAGAGCAAAAGACCTGACAAATCGGCTGGGTACAGCTCCATTGCCAGTCAGTTGAAAAAGTTTCATGAGGTTGGTGAACTTCCGTTGTCTATCAGCAACAGAATTTCTTATCTAACCAGCGAAAGCCTTTGCGAAAAACTTGTATCAAATGGAGCCAAATTCCATAAAAAATGTAGAAATAAGTACGACGATTTTCATCTTAACAGACTTTCAAAGAAACGCAAGCAAACTGAAGTCGATATCGATAAAGACAAAAGTATAGATTCACTTCTAAGCTCGCCTCCAAGTACAAGATGTCGATTTCGTGCAGACAACTTCAAAATTAAATGCTTCTTTTGTGACAAGGAGGATGACAGAGCTAATCTGGCACAAGCACAAACATTTGATCTGGATAGAAAAGTTAGATATGCTGCAACTCAGTTATGTGATGAGAAACTCTTTGCAAAGCTAGCGGAGGGGGACATGATTGCCGTGGAAGCCCTATATCATAAAGTGTGCCTTACATCTCTATATAACAGACTGCGAGACGTGAAAGAATCAAAGTCACTCATGGAATCTGAAGATGCAATAATTGAGGGTATTGTTTTGGCAGAGATTCTGGATTATATTGAAGATTCACGCGATTGCTCTGATTCTATTCCTGTTTTTAAGCTTCGAGATATCAAATCTTTGTATTGTGAGCGATTGAAAGAATACGGTGTATCCGATGTCTGTGAAAAGAATGTTCATAGTACACGCCTTAAGGAAAGAATTTTGTCACATATGCCGGAATTAGAAGAAAAGAAAAAGGGCCGAGATGTGATTCTGTTGTTCAGGAAAGAAGCCGGACGCGCCGTTTTCCAAGCCTGTTTGCAAAGCTACGAAGATGATGGAATATGCCTTTCGAAAACTGCAAAAATAATCAGAAAGCAGGTTTTTGATTATAGGGAAAATGCCGGCAATAATGAGTCAATTGCAAGTAACGAAAAAGTATCAATACCGAACTCCTTGGTAACATTGATCAGTATGATAACGAACGGAACAAGAATCGACGATCCAAGTAAAGATAAGATTGCCCTAACTCTTTCACAGCTTATTTGTTTCAATATAGCAAAGCGAAGACGACCTACATCTGTCGATTCAAATAATATTAAACATTTAAAGGAAGCCGAAATGCCTTTCCCGCTTTATGCAGGTTTGCTTGTCCATTCTAAAACCCGTAAAAAAGGTCTAATCAATATGTTGGCAAAAAATGGACTCAGTGTTTCATATGAAAGAATCAAGAGTGTACAGTCATCTGTTACTAGAATTCTTTGTAAGAAATACCAGGAAGAAGGAGTAGTATGCCCAACAAGTCTAAGAGAAGGTCTTTTTACCACTGCTGCAATTGACAATATTGATCATGATCCATCGTCTACGACAGCAACACAATCATTTCATGGAACTAGCATTTCCCTTTTCCAGCACCCAGAAGAACCATTAGAGCGCCCGGACATTCAACTGACAACAAACACTGAGGATCATCGAACCAAGATTGAGCTACCGGAGTATTACACACAGATTCTACCAACAAAGTCCAAAGCAGAAGAGTTCCCGTTGCAATCAGTTAACCATTCAAATGGTCGAATGTTCGATGCTGGGAAGGAGGCGGAAATTTGGCTGAAAAATTTGGAAATTCTAAATGAGAAAGAAATCGAAACAGACTTGGAACATCGGTTATCTTGGTCAGCTTTCCACTCCAGGAAGTCCACAAGCCAGTCTGTCAAATGTATATCCGCGTTGCTGCCGTTGATCAATGAAAGTATAAACTCTACAGCCGTTGTTCGTCATACAATGAATATCATCAAACTGGCTCTTCTAAAGTTAAATCCGGAGCAGGTTCCTGTTATAACAGCAGATCAACCAGTGTATGCGATCGCCAAACAGGTTCAGTGGATTTACCCAAATCTGTTTGGTGAGGACAAGGTAATAGTGATGATGGGTGCGTTACATATAGAAATGGCTTTTATTAACGCTATTGGAGATTGGTTAGAATGCTCTGGTTGGGTGGAAATTTTTGCCAGATCTGAAATAAATACACCTGGCCGCTCAGAGTCATTCCTTTCAGGCAGTCATGTAAAACGCTCAAGATACGCCCATCAAGTTTCATGTGCAGGGTTGTACTTACTAGTTCGAGATGCACATCAGCGAGACAACCAGTCTTGCACTCTTGAAAACTGGATCACAAAAAGGATAAATGAATCTGTCCAATTCAAATACTGGTATACTGTTATTACATTAGAATGCTTATTGTTCCTGCTTGTCAAAAGTGCAAGAGAATCAAATTTTGAAATGTTTGTCAGTGCACTAGATCAAATTGCACCATGGATGTTCTCCCTTGACCATGTCAACTACGCCCGATGGCTTCCTATCTTCATTAATGACTTGAGGCTAGTGAAAATAAAACACCCAAAGTTATACGAAGAATTCATGAAAGGCCATTTCACAATCAAGAAAACCAGCAGAAAGTTTTCCGGTATCCCCGATGACCAAGCCCACGAACAAAATAATAAGTTGGTTAAAATTGAAGGTGGTGCTGTGGGTATACTCAACAACTATACAGCTATGATGAAATGGATGATTTCTGGCCCGGAAATTGCAAGCATATTGAACTTGCTGGGTGAAGACCCAAACGACGACCAACAAGAAGCACATCATGAGGATACTGTCTCGTACGAAAAGAAGTTTCGAAGAGATGTCATTAGTTTTAAAAATGTTTTTGATGAAATCGATAACCCTTTTCAAGAGGGTGACATCCTTATCAAGGCAATTTCAAAGCAGATAATGAGTAACGAGGCTGCAAACTCTATCCAAAATGCTTTTGAATTAGGAAAACAACAATACTCCGACTATGTGCATAATCGGTTGATGACATGCAGAGTTTCGGTTTATGAAAGAATCCCAAAAAATAAGTTACCACTATTCCGAGAAAAGAATTCCGTTTCAACATCAAAAGCAAAGCTTCGAGCAACATCGGTCAAGCAGGACTGCAAATTATTTGCATCTTTGTATGTTGCATGCCAGACAAGGGAAGGAGATATCGGTGAATTTTTTGGGCATGAAAACCATGCTTATCCACCGTCGATTTCCGAATACGGAAAACTGAGAAAAGGAAATAAATCCGAGTTTTTAAAATGTTTAGACAAGTATGGGGAGGTTGATCACGAACCGCCTCCGTTAGTCACTGCAAAAGTAATAGATGGTGCAGTGTTAGTGCAAATGACTCCTCCTGGCAAATCAAAAACGTACGAGGAATATTCTCAAAGCTTTGCTGAAATCATCCTTCAAGAGTTCAAGAGCGACCGGTTAGCTAGAATCGATGTTGTCTTCGATCGTTATCTCGAAAGGAGTTTGAAATCAGACACCCGAGAGAAGAGAGGTCAAGGTACTCGTTTTCAGATACAAGGTTCAACACCCATCTGCAAAAACTGGCGAGACTTTTTAAGAGTAAATGAAAATAAATCCGATTTGTTTCTGCTTCTTGCCAACAAGCTAGTTGAATATAACGTTGCCGAAAAAACTATAGTAGCAACGGCAGGTGAAACTGTTAAAGTGAGTGGATTTGTTAATCAAGAAAATTTAAGCCCATCAAATCACGAAGAAGCAGATACACGCATATTTGTTCATGTGAAAAACGCAGTAGAAGCAGGGCATCAAGAAATTATCATTCGAACTGTTGATACTGACGTCGTAGTTCTTGCTGTATCTTTGTTCCGAAGGCTAAATGTACAGAAGCTGTGGATAGAATTTGGAGTCGGTAAGAACAAGCGCTGGATTCCCGCTCATGATTATGCAACAAACTTGCCTGAAGATGTGTGTACGGCACTTCCTTTTTGGTATGCCTTTACAGGGTGTGATACGGTCTCCGCATTCTGTGGTCGCGGAAAGAAGATTTGTTGGGAGGTGTGGAAATCTTACCAAGAAGTGACGGATATCTTTATTAGGTATGATTATTCCATTCATTACCTACGTTTTCAACCTTTGTACTACACAAACCACCTTATATTTGTATCTCTTTTCGGTTTTTTCTGTAGGTTATCAAACCATAACACAAGCCAACTGCGAAATGACGACATATGTTATCTGGAGCGCTATGTTGCACTTTTATATGACAGAACAACTGCGTACCATGACATCAATGAATGCAGAAAAACTTTGTTTTCAAAGAAAGGAAGAAGCATTGAAGGCCTGCCACCAACAAAGGACGCCTTACTGCTCCACTCAAAACGAGCGTTACTTCAAGGAGGGTAAGAAATTCCGGTTCCGTAAGTTAGAGCGCATTCTCTGTATTTTAAGTGAAACTAAAGCTTTCTTAATTTACCCGTACATTTTGTAGAATCATATGGGGCCAATCACTAAAAGATGGCAGAACTTACGAGATGTGAATGAATTTGGATGGTCGCAAGATAACAGTGGTGTATTCCCCAAGTGGACCACATTACCAGAAGCTTCGAAAGCGTGCCAAGAACTAGTTAAATGCAGTTGTAAACTGAACTGTACAGGAGGTGTAAATGCAGGCGTTTCAATCTTCAGTGTACAGACCTTTGCCATTGCTCTGGCCAGTGCTCCCCTGTATAGTTTTTCAGTTGGAGCATTTTTAACAAAGGTTCATGCCTCTAGTGCGATTTATAACAAAACTAAAATTAAAATTTGTGTAGAGGTCTGGTACCTATTACCCCAGTCTAAAAATAGCACAAGGGGGCATTTTTCAGTTAGAGTCCATATCATATCTTTTTCAGTGTGTGGAACTACCCCTTTTCACCAAGTTTTGTGCTGGTATCATAAAAATGCACAATTGTGTCACCAATATCCCTCACTACCTGTCTAATAACCGTAATTTCCGTCTTAATTCCGACTTTTCTGAAGATCCTGTACAGCGCATTCTCTGTATTTTAAGTGAAACTAAAGCTTTCTTAATTTACCCGTACATTTTGTAGAATCATATGGGGCCAATCACTAAAAAGATGGCAGAACTTACGAGATGTGAATGAATTTGGATGGTCGCAAGATAACAGTGGTGTATTCCCCAAGTGGACCACATTACCAGAAGCTTCGAAAGCGTGCCAAGAACTAGTTAAATGCAGTTGTAAACTGAACTGTACAGGGAGGTGTAAATGCAGGCGTTTCAAACTTCAGTGTACAGACCTTTGCCATTGCTCTGGCCAGTGCTCCCCTGTATAGTTTTTCAGTTGGAGCATTTTTAACAAAGGTTCATGCCTCTAGTGCGATTTATAACAAAACTAAAATTAAAATTTGTGTAGAGGTCTGGTACCTATTACCCCAGTCTAAAAATAGCACAAGGGGGCATTTTTCAGTTAGAGTCCATATCATATCTTTTTCAGTGTGTGGAACTACCCCTTTTCACCAAGTTTTGTGCTGGTATCATAAAAATGCACAATTGTGTCACCAATATCCCTCACTACCTGTCTAATAACCGTAATTTCCGTCTTAATTCCGACTTTTCTGAAGATCCTGTACAGACCACGCAAACCAGGGCTTGCTTTAGAATAATAAATCAAGAGAAACTGTATTTTGTCCACAGCTAAGATCGCCAATTGAGTAATGTGACTATAAACTTTGCGACAATTCTTTTTAAATTAACTTTCTGCATTCGGAGCACATGCATATTACAGCTCAACGTAAGCATAGTTACTGGACATAGCTGAAAAAATTGGAGAGTAAAATGCATAATTTATGGCTGCAGCACTCTTCAACCCAAATTGCTTGTTTCTGTTTTTGGAGAGATATCTGTTTTTTACTTCGCTACATGTTGCTTTATTTTTTAATTTTGTCCACTACTGTTTTTCTTATATTTGAATCTGCTTTCAAGTTTAAAGATAGAAAATAGCCGCTTTCTCCAAATAAGACCAAGTGTTTGCTGTTGCACTGCATTGTAGCTTCCGAAAATCATGCTTGAATTGGCACTTATTTACTTTTTATCAAATATTGTCTTGTATCAATTGTTGACAACGCAAAGTTTGTCTATGTAGTGCGAACAGCCCTAAGTTGTGCATTTAAGCTCGTTCACTTGTATTTGGTTGGATTATTAGCTTTAGTCCTCATTTTCACTTGAACTAGAACCGAAAAGCTCGTTATCTAAGTCATTGGCATCGTCATTTTCTTGCGTATAATCGTCTTCTTCTTCGTGCTTATCCATATCGTTTTTCTCTTCCATATCACTGTCTCCTTGTTTATCTGTATCTTCAGCAGCCTCTTTATCACCATCCTTTTGTGCTTCATCATGTTCCGTACCATCACTGTCTTGCTCTTCATCATCCTCTCCATACTCGTTCTCTTCTTCGTCCTGCGCCAAATTTTCCAGCTGAGCCAGCCTTGATTTCTGCAAGAAGGAAGTAACTTTAAAAAGCAACAGACATGTGAAATGGTTTACCAGAATGCAAAGTTATAACTTAAACACCTAAAGTATATCCGAACTGGAAAATAAATCCTTTGAGCAACAAAATAAAAATAGTTCACCTGGATATGTAACTCGGCTTCCGTTGATTCTCTGTCTCTAACAATGAGCTTAGATACCGCTGATGTGACACCTCCAGCACCTCCTTTAGTTCGCCTTTTGTTGAGCTTCACCCTGTTTTTAAAATTGGATTTGTCATTTGATATCTACTTTAGAAAATATTCTGATAAATTCGAAAATATTTATGATAGTTCACTATTGATCATAATTACTCTGGCATTCATTTTACCTTGTTTGCAATTCGTCGTAGAAGACACCTCTCCTTTTCGGACAGCAAAGAGATAATTTTCCTTCAGAAAATAAAATTACGTGAACAAAATATGCTTTAATTTGCAGTTAAAGTATAAAATGCAATAAAAACCATACTTTCAGCAAGAATACTATTTCAAGGAGCCAATTTCATTAGAGTTTACAGCTGGGCTTGAATTTCAGCCCGGTTGGGCAGGGTGAGATCGGGTGAGAGTGACTTAAAATTACATGAAACAGTCTACAGCCATTGACATTGACTACTGAAATGATGGCAAAATTGTCTGTTGCGGAGTATAAGACATATGGTGTCTATGAAGTTTAATGCAGTTCTTTATTAGCTCTGAGTTTGCGACTGTACGGTTCCATACTGACACGAACGATTTTTGCTCTAAGTCGCGGCGTTTTAAGTTACCTGAGCTGGTATGAATATCACTTCTCCATTCGGCAAGATTGCCAATACTGAATCATCTGCTTTATCATGTCAGCGAAATTATGCGCCCTTCCCCCTCCTATGCTGCCGCCACCTTTGAGGGGCCTTTGAGGACCTTCATGTTATTTTGTTTTGACATGAAATTGTATTCAAACATCACGTACGTACAGCAAATGTTTCGCCCACGTGGAAAAAGAGCGAAAGCATGAGAAATCTCGGCCCGTTAACCAGGCCTGAAAACCAAGCCCGCTTGTTCAAGGAGTGCATTAATTCCAGTCGGGATAAGGCTGACATGTTCTTACGTAACCACAAGGTCAGTTTTCACTAAAAAATAACGGGAGGGGAGCGTTCCTCTTACAACAGCACCCATAACAAACGTTGGACACACCAGGTTGGCGTTTCATTAGAAGAGTTGCTTGCTTATGGTCATACAGTAAGTCTATGATATTAACTAAAACAACAAAACAATTCTTTACCTCGTAGCCTACGCTTGCTTTGTTTTTAACACTCCAGTTGTATTCTCTAGCAAGTTTATAGTCGTTTCTGGTATGAATAAAATGAAAATTAACGACTTAAACGACTGAGAGCATGAATTGAGAAAAATCAACAAGTAATAGACGAAGGTCCCACAGATAAATGTAAATTCAAACGTAACTGTAACTCACTCATCGTTGTTATCCATTTCTTCACTGTTTTTGTCGTTTTCTCTTTTTCGCTTCCGCAATGTGCTCTCAGTGGGCAAAAAATATGCCACGAACTGATCCCCACTTTCATCCTCCATACCTCTGTTGAAATATTCAAATAAAATAAAAATTACTAGAAAAAAGCGTTCGCCCAAATATGAGTAAATTCTTTGTTGTGTTTCTTTGCATGTAAACAGCTTCGTTTAAAAACAAAGAAAGCTAGGATGTGTTCCAAATTAAAATTGTAAATGCTGATACTTCACCTTGCCGAGCAAGGCTTCTCCAAGTAAGCAAAAACAAAATCAAGTGAATGGAAAGGACAGTAAACCGAAAATATATTTATTGCTTAATTATTTCCCCCTGCCAAAAGCAGCTTTGTTATGTGTATTATTCAATTCTTTATGGTTTATGCTAAAAAATGATAATACAGTACTGAAGCATTGTTAAGCAATCAAAGAAAAAATTTATTCAGAAAGTTTCTTCCATTGACTGATGTTAGATGTTAATCAAACTGGCGAAATCAAAAACAAATCAAATGGAGATAGAGCCCTTGTGGCTCAACAATCTTGAAATAACACAAATATATAAGAAAAGACGAAACGAAGGGACTTGAATTTGGACAACCAAATTTCAATTCGAGTTAGAAACAGTTGGCGATATTATCGAGAAAAGAAAAAAAAGCAGAATATAGACCATTTAATTCAATAAAAGTGGCTGAGCAGAATATATCTATATATATATATATATATATATATATATATATATATATATATATATATATATATATATATATATATATATATATATATATATAGCCCAAAAAGGACCCGCTTAGGAAAATAATTTCTGAAGAAATATCTCGATGATAAGAGCTTCAATCTCGGCGCAATTAGACATTAATTAAATTATGATGCCCAAAAACCATTTGTTTATATTCAATCATTTCGTACTGCAATCGTGCGTGAAGGGGAATTATTATCCCAGCACAAAATTGTCATGGACAATAATGCATTAGAAAAGTGTATTAAGCAGGATTGAGGACGTCTTGAACATATCATTTGACTGGAAGGATGAGTTTTATGATTTTTCTGTTTTGTTGCATAAGGATATGAATTTGCTTATTCGTACAGTACGTTTTTGGATTGTAAAGTTTTAAAATCAATTTATTCAGAGCTAACTAATATCATCATGAAATTTGCTTATCTGAAACATCTCACTTGAGTTCAATATCATGTAGTATTAATCTCATGAAATTCCAACTTAAAAATGAATTATTTATAAATTATTTAGCTAGGGGGTCCCTTTTTTGGGCCACCATGTATATATATATATATATCATTGACCCACCTTATCATTGCATGAGACATTTCATCCAAACTTGCAGGTTCCGCTTTCCCACGCTGCGTTGGTTCAGTATCAAAATTACGTGAGCACAAGCCATTCCCCAAAACTGATAAAAGAATACCTAAGCGTTAGTCACCTTTAACACAAGGTTTTGAAATGATGCCTCAGGAATGAGTATACTGGAGCAATGAAAAGACACTTTAACTCGCGATTTCTTGACTTTTTGTGTCACTTTGTCCATAATTTCACGAAAACATAAATACGGAATTATTAAATATTTTGATACCTGAAAGTCTGGAAACACAGGGAGAATCTCGACTGGCTTTAACCTTGGATTTGTATGATGAGTAGTAATCTGGAAGTAAACGGTTGCGCAGTTTCAATAGATAGGTTATCATGTTATCATACCAATAACATTAGATAATGGAGAAAAATATTTTCTTTTACAAACAAAGGTTCGTCAATCCTTTTAATGTTATTTAGATTTCTATGTCAACTTACAGGTTTCTTTGCAGATTCGAAACTCGCATCAATTGCAACGATCTGGGCATCACGATCCTTAAAGGAAAATTTCATTCTTTTCTTATAGAATTCAACGTATTAGTGTTTTGAAAGCATTTAAGTAAATTCTTGAAAGTCAAACAAAAACTTATAATCAGGACTATTTTTGGCCATTAGGATATACCTTATATAAGTCGTGTCCTTTCATCTTCTTTTTGACGTTGAAGCCGACTCTGAATGGTGCAAAAATATTTACTGGATGATAGACCAAAATTTAACAAAGGTTAGCTATACCGTAATAACATGACTAAAGAGGTATGACAAGTTTAATCATCAAACAACGTCTCGATGCTCTCTAAAATAGAATATACGCTTCCACCCATAATGCTTTAAACGTAACAGAAAGAACAAGTGTATCAAATTGGGGCTTTGGGTTAATGAAGAAAAAAAATGCAAACATGAACCACAGCATACATCTACTTTTATAGCAGAATAGTTTTAAAATGTTAATAAAGCAATAGAAAGATCAGAAAATAGTATTAGAAGACTCACGTTTTCTCCACCATATCATTGCAAGTCTGAAAACGATTGAACTCAGTTGAGATGTATTGGGTTTTTCGAAGCCATGTGACATTTTTGGTGTGCTGTTTTTGCCTGAGGAAACAAAAATTTGCTATCTATTTCAGGATCAAAACACAAACAATAAAATATTAAACCGAAAAGCATTTCACTAAAGAAAATAAGAAGGTAGTATGTTTAAGTCAGCATAGTAGGGTGTTTAAGTCAAAACTAGCTTCTAACACGGTTGAGGGAGTGCTGTTCCGAGGTAGGAAGGAGATAAGAGTTTCGCATGGGTATTGTCACCAGAGTCACAGACATCAAATGAAGAGAAAGTTCTCAGCTGTTCAGGAGTAATCAATGGTGATTCAAGGTAAGCAAGAGTTTTGCGCACAACACTATCCATGCGAACAGAATAAATAAAGGGAAAAGATATATTTAATCAGTTTTTTCAGCTCTACTGCTGTACTACTGGAGCAATTTGCACTCGTTAATTTCTTCAATAAACTAATCATGGGCTGTAGGAAACATGGAGCTCTAGTGTAATAAACGAGATGGATATACAAAAACGTATAATGGAAAGGGAAACAACTATTTATTCGGAGGTCCACATTTCGTTGTACACAATAGTTACAACAATGTTTGCAATTTTCTTCTCTTAGCCTCATTGGGTCCAATGTCTCTTAAAATTAAAGTTACCTCGTGATAGATTTTGCTCTGTTTGAAAGAGTGCCATCAATTCAGAAGGCCCGTTGTGATAAGACAGTGTCTCAAATAAGGGAAAGACATGTGAGAAAATACAACAACCTTCTTGAAAGAAATAACACTACCAATAATGACAATGGCATAGAGGTAGGCAAAGATCGCGGGATCATTAACCTATCCAGCAAAGATCTCTCATCATCCAAAAAATCTCTTCTGTTCCGAGGTCTGACCTTCGGTCTTGCGCCCACTTATATCCCCAAAAAAGGATATAATAGCAGAAGTGGAAGAAAAACTAGATTATCTCGAAAAAACAGATACCATGTTGGTAAGTGATGGAGCCTGCGTTAGAGCAGAAGTATGCACCATCCTAACGAATTCTGCTCTTCCTAAAGATAACATTTCTAGAAAAGAAAGGAAGGCTTTGAGTGATCTAAGGAAAGACAAGAGCATTAAAATCCTATCTGCTGATAAGGGGGCGAGCGACTGTACTTCTGAATAGCTCGGACTACATTCAAAAGTGCACCCAGCACATTGAGAATGGCCCTTATGAATATCTGAAATGTGATCCAACAAACAAGATTAAGCGCCAAGGTCTGAAGCTTATTAAAGGCTTACATGACATGAAAATAATTTCAGATGAAACATATCGGAAGATCAAACCTTCTGATTTTCATGCTCCACGTTTCTATGGAATTCCCAAAATACACAAAGAGGGTTTTCCTATCAGACCTATTGTGTCATGTAGTGGTACACCCCTAGAAAACCTCTCAAAAGTATATTGCGGAAATCTTGAAACACTACATCAAGAAAAGGGGACATGCAAAAAAACTCAAAGGAATTTTCGGAATTCATCCGTAATGTTGAGACAGAAGACGATGAAATGATGATATCTTTCGATTTCACCTCGCTATACACTAACGTGCCTTTAAAGGACTCTTTGAGAATCATAAGTGTTTTACTCCGAAAAGACAGAGATCTAAGCAAAAAAAAACTCCTATACCTGTTGATAAGCTGATTATAATGATAGAATTAGACTTAACTACCACTTGGTTCAAATTCAATAGGAAGTTTATCTCAGAAACAGATGAAGTAGCAATGGGAAAACCTGCCTCTTCTGTTGTCGCTGAGATTTTTATGCAAGAAAAAGAATCTTTTTCCCTTGATTCGTACATTGAGAAACAAAAAGCATGGGAGAGATATGTAGATGATGTGTTCGTGATTATGAAGAGGGACAAGATGGAAGATTTCTATAAACACATCAATTCCCTACATGTGAAATTGAAGTTCACTACAGAGGTAGAGAATGATGGAAAACTAGTCTTCCTTGGCACTGAGATTCAACGGAATGCCAATAAAAGTCTAAGCGTATCAGTGTACAGGAAGCCCACTCAAACTGACCAATACCTGAATGCGAACTCGCATCACTTAGACAGTGTCAAAAACAGCGTCATATCTTCTCTCTTCAACAGAGCAAAATCTATCACGAGCAATCTTGATGATCTAGATAATGAGTACAAAAGGATCTCAAGTGTTCTAAAGGCCAATGAATATAAACAAGAAGATATACGCAAGGTCACGAGAAAAATCTCAAAGCCCAGACAGAATTCTGAGGCTGACAAAGAGGAGCCTAAATGTTCTATGAACCTACCATACATCAGAGGGACAAGTGAAAAATTCGCCCATCTTTGTCTAAACAAAATATAAGGTGTACTTTTTATTCCCTTAATACACTTAAAAAGTCGCTTTCAAGGCCAAAAGACAAAGTTGACGATGTCGAAAAAATCAAACGTGGTATAAAAAATACCAATCAAAAAGAGAGACAAGAACTAGGCTCAAAGAAGATAAATCAAATGTGACCCATGGTCGAATTGACAAAAGTGATCTTGCCAATTATTGTTGGACGGAAAAGCACCAGATGGATTGGGATAACATTTCAGTGATAAATGAGGATAAGAACTGGAAAAACAGACTTGTTAAAGAAAGCATTCACTCAGTTCTATCAACTCCTTGTATCAAACAAGTATCTTACTCAATCCCAGAAATCTGGTTGAATAACATCAAAAGTTGCACTGAACGCAATTTTGGCGCCACAAATCTTAGAAATTGAGCGCCAAAAAATTCCCATGCTTCCTCGCAGGTCCGGTCAATTTCACACCTTTCGATCTGACCTTTGTAATAAATAGGAAAGAAACCACATTTCTCATTGCCCGATGATAGGAGACGGATCTCTCCCGAAACGTTGCCCAACTAAATATCAAAGGCTTGTCATGATAAGTGGTGACTATCATGTCTAATACGGTGTCAGAAACAGCCTTGATAAGTTTTATATTTATTTACCCTGTAGATTTTTATTTTGTTCCTGGCAGAGCAGTGCTGTAGGGAATCTTGTAACAGGCTTGGGGGGGGGGGCTTTTCCCAAAAACGTACACCACAAGCAAGTATTGAACAAACAAGTCTCACAAATAATACAGGGAGTCTAAATTGGGCGCAATGATAAATTAATAATAGGCATCCTGCACATCTGCACAGGGTTGCTAAGGCTTTCTACTTCATTAAACTTAATACAAAAATTATTACCAAAAATAAACAATTTTCAAACAAAACTAATCAATTTCTAAAGGATGTTGGGGCGACTGAGAATGACACTAAACGATTTTTGGGGCGAATTTTTCCATTCAGTTGAACAATTTCATAGTTTCAGTTGTTTATAAAAAGTGTCGTTATAAACAATACAAAAATATAGATATGGGTGGTACATGACATAGGACTATCATTCTTGAATGTAAGCCACTTTTCATATAAAAGAATTAACATGATAATTTGGATACATCATCATCATACAGATCATCAAATAGGTCATCATTAACATCATCATCATCATCATCATCATCATCATCATAATCATCAGCATAATCATCATCATCATCATCATCATCATCATCATCATCACCATCAACATCATTATCATCATCATCATTATCACTATAATAATCATGGCTATCCGTCATCGTCACCTTCATCGCAATCATCATCGCCAATAAAATTTTCATAGAGTTTCTTAAAGAAATAGGAACAGCAGGCTTGTAAAGAAACAATCCCAAAAAAGCTGCACCACTGCAGCTATGGCCATGGCATCGTCATGATGGTTGCATCAAAATTGAACAAGGTAAATCATCTACGGCATTGTAATGGAAGTATTTGAAGGGTAACGCGATTCAGCTCGAAGAAGCACAGAGAATATGTTGGAAAATAAGCATGGCCCATGAATCTAATATGCGGGAGTTATGCGTGAAAAAGAAAACTGGCGGAAGGGAATTAATGAGCATCGAGGAGCATTGATAAGCCTACATTAAAATCTCGCAAACAAGCAAGCATTTGTTTTTTAAGGTTGTGGTTAGACTTGAAAGATAAAATAGAAATAAAAAATTGAAAGAGGCAGTTGCATAAAAAAGGGTCAAGAAAATCTACAGTTGGATGAAACAGTAAAAATGCGTCATCAATGAAGGATGTGTGGAAAAGTATGGAAAAGTATACATTGAGCTGACATTATAGATGGCTGCATGCAGAAATACCAACAGCAGTTCTATAACATGTATAATCAATTATCTGTTATCACTGATTTAATGGGTGATTTCTCGTTGATTGTTCAGCCTTTTTAATTCTATAACCATTAAGGACACATAAATTCTATTTCCCCTCTGGTAAGCATAAACATGAAACATTACAGGCTATTATCATTACAACTACGAAAAGCTCTGTGGGAGAACAATGACAACAGGTGTGCATAAAAAAAGAGAAAAATTATTTGCCTTTTATGATCAGGCTGCACACTTATTTCTTCCTCCAGTAGTTTCTCGTCTGCAGGATGCAATTCGACTGCAAATAAAATTCAAATACATTATTCATTTAACCAATCGACAAGGCTCAGCCATTTGAACCATTCTGCAGAATCCAATACATTACAGAACCTCCATTACAGGATCCATTATAAAGGTCAACGACCTAATGCAAAATCTTTGTCCAATTGGCATTTCTCCCTGAAGATTGTGCAGGATTCAAAGGTAAAGGCAGGTTTCAATGGACATAAAAAATTTCGTTATAATTTCGTTGACAAGATTTGACAAACCTTTTCAAAGAAGTAGTGCAGTAGGTAGTGCAGCATATTTTGCTTTAAATTCACGTTTTTGTTTATTTTAAGTGAAATAAAAGGATCAGAGTCCCAGATTATCTGTTCAAGGAGGCATTTGATAAAATCTTTTCCTCTTTGAGAGTTAGTGCATCTTGTTTCCTAATTTTCTGCAGACATTTTCAACATATTTTATCCTAGATACTTATTCTCACATTGACAACCATTATTTGTGAATTTGAAGACAAATCTGCTTTACTTTCTCACCAAAAAGCAACCACAATCTCAATCGTTACATGCAGAGAGGATTCTCCTCTTTCTCAAAATGTCTGGCATCTTCCAGAAAAATGTCGTGCGTACCCAGGCCATAAATGGTCTATTAGGGGTTCATCAGCTTCAATGCAAATTATTGTGGACACAGGTCACAGAAAGCTGATGTTGATGAATTACCTCAATAAATGAATTTTTTTATTTGATAGGAATTTTCGTTCTTTTATGCTGCAACTGTTTTCCAACTTATCGAAAAAACTTCAGTGACACCAAGCAAGTTCTGTAATAATAGCTGGAAACAATGAATAAAAGAGAAGACTGTGTCTTTTTTTGAAGTTCTAAACTGTACTGTAGGCTATAAACATTTTTAATCTAATAAATAGCTTAACTTTCTTGAATCTATACCTTAATTTGATTTCTTAATGTTGTTTGTTGCTCTTTCTTGTATGCGTAGATTGTATTAATAAGACACCTTTCATTTTATTAGTTAATTTTTAACTTTATAATTATATTGCTTTAGTAGGTTGGTATTTATTAGCTGCAGTATTAAATGTGCAAAGTTATTGCGAAACCAACATAAAATAAAGAATGGAAAAAAGTAACACTATTAATGGGTTAACTCACCATTTTGATGCATGACATAGGTATCTGGGTCTACTAAATCTATTGTTACACCGAGATCTGGCTCTGTAAGTAGGTCATGTTTGTAACTCCTTTCCAGTGATGTTGGCTTGTAATGAATGAACCTAATATGTGCAAAAGCAATTCTTAACTTTAATAAAGTACAACTTCCTTATTATATAAAGAATGCCGAAACCCTTCAGCTATCATAAAATCTATCAAACATCATGATCATCATTTTATATCTAACCTCAACTCGTTTGTTTAAAATATTGTGAAAAAATACTTTTAATACCAGGGAGCAAGTACTTGGAATGAGATCAAAAAGAAATAAGAGAGTCTGCCTCACTTATTTTCTTTACAAAAAGACAGAAGGAATTCCCCAGGTAGAAACCCAAACATGACCCCTTGGAAGAGCAGAGATATTATTAGTTTTTGAATTCTAAATTGTGTTTAATAGTCTATTTTGTAGTGCTGAAAGGGTATTTATAAAACTTCTTAATAGCAGCATGACCAGAATTTGGACAAAATGAACGAAGATTTTGAGTTTTAACATGTTTCGATTGATTGAACAATCATGAGAATACTCTTCAAATACATGATAACAAGCAATGATTACAATTAGTCGGGAAGAATAAAGGGAAAATAATGTGTGCATCTTATTTGTTTTATTTTCCCTTTATTCTTACCAGCTTATTGTAATTGTTGCGTATAATCTTGTAAAAGAGTGTTCTCATTAATTTTTGTTCATTCATAATGTAAATCAACTGTAATCTTGATGATGATTGTTGAATCAATTGAAACATGTGACAGGATATTGTATTTAGAAAAAATAAAAATGAAAAATGAAATATCACTTTAAAATGATGAGTGGTTACAGAACATGTAATAAATATTTGTGAAAATTAAGACATTTCCACTAAAATCAAGTTAATTCTTGTGCCAGTCAACGTTAATGATATTCAGCAATTTCTACTATTTTAAGAGCATAGGATGCATGATGATCTTCGATTAACCTAAGCAACAAGCTGCAACAGCAAAAGGAAAATGCAAAAATTACCACACTGTAAGGATTCTACCAGATAAAGGGAAGTGAGAGAAAGTAAGAAAGGGTCGTTATCTACCATGGCCCTTTTTCATAAAAACTATGAGTATTTTGGCAACAAGTGATTGTTGTGAAAGCTGTTTTTGAAAATGGTTCTTCTTTCACAGCTTCAATGGGCAAGAGATGCCAATGATTTTGAGCGATCCTGACCATTTTCTGGGATGGTATAATTTAAGATTCAAGATCCAAGATTCAAGATCCAAGATCCGAGATATTAAGATCCGAGATATTAAGATCCGAGAAATTAAGATCCGAGATATTAAGATCCGAGATATTAAGATCCGAGATATTAAGATCCGAGAAATTAAGATCCGAGAAATTAAGATCCAAGAAATTAAGATCCCAGAAATTAAGATCCAAGAAATTAAGATCCCAGAAATTAAGATCCGAGATATTAAGATCCGAGATATTAAGATCCAAGAAATTAAGTTCCAATATTTGGCGGTTTATACATACTAGTATAAACCGCCAAATTTGAGAATTGTTTAACACAGAAAAAAAACAAAACTAAAATTATACTTATAACTTAGGCCTATGGAATAGACAACATGAAGTCACTGTATTTTTAGCTTAAATTTGTTTGTTTTCTATTTTTAAACAATTCTCAAATTTGGCCGCCAAATTTGAGAATTGTTTAAAAATAGAAAACAAACAAGACTAAAATTATCATGAATTAGAATTATTCTGTATTTTGTTACACGAAGTGCTCATCGGAGACAAATTTTTCGGAAACTAAAACTAAAAAACCAAAACACAAGGTGAAACCGTGGATTGATCTGGCGACTATATAATTCGCGTCACGCGTACTAACCCACAGAGCTACTGTAGTGCTGAGGAAACTCAGTGATTTTCTTGATGTGATGAACAGAATATAGATATTGTTGCTGCATTTTGCTGATGCAAACAGACAGCCCCATTTTCACCCTGAACCCTATTTTGGCCAGGCCCTAAACCCTATTTGGGAACAAGGAAGACGGGGTACATGTGTGTGAAGCTCCTCGTATCCCTGCAATTTATTGCAGAAACATGTTTATAGTAAAACAGAAGCTAAATAACGAAAAGTTCGGTCATTAATATCTCGGATCTTAATTTCTTGGATCTTAATTTCTCGGATCTTAATATGTCGGATCTTAATTTCTCGGATCTTAATTTCTCGGATCTTCATATCTCGGATCTTAATATATCGGATCCTGGATCTTGAATCTTGGATCTTGAATCATAAATTATACCATCCCCGATTTTCTCCCAACCTCTCTTTTGTTCTATAGCAAAATGATTGGCTGAGCTGGGATAAGAACAAATTTGATGTTTGGATAAAAACATTTTTCCCCTTGATAAGCTAACCTGAACTGGCTGAAGTTAATTGAATCTATTAAAAAATGCCAAGTTTATGTAACAACTAGCAGAGAGTGGAGGATCCTATATAACATCTTAATATTCTTTACTTGGCAGGTATTAAAAATGTTTGCAGACAGATGAACTAAGCAAATTTATTTACATGACAAATCTTGAAAAGTTAATACTTGAAGGTCAAAATAATACCTGTTGGCTTCAAATGGATATGTAATGAATTTTGCATCAAATGGGATATCAGGAAGAGCATTGTTGTATTTAACCCTGCAGACAAAGTCACTCTTCCTAAAAGTAACAGGACAATTTGCAAGTTAGTTCACCAATTGTTATAAAAGATATTAAAATAGTTGAAATATGAGTAAGATGATTTTCAAAGCACTATCCCACAGCAGTTTCAATCACGTTAAGTCAATAAAGTGCACTTGTAGGTTGATTGTAACTAGTTCAACAAATCGCCTCCAAAATAAACCCACTGGCATGCAATCACCCTTCCTGCATACATGGAATATTACAGTGGCCAATTTTATGCCAAGACAACTGATCATACAAATTAACAAATGATTTTCTAGGAAAAAGATTTTATACACATCTCAAGGCAATATTTTGAAGTAAACTAAGCCTTTCCTAGACCTAAACCAGAATAAGTCTACAATTTTTCAGCACAAACATCAAGATAACAACACTATGTACTGTACAGCACACATCAGCTTGTGAGTACAACCAACACAGTGCAAGAATTTGCTCCCGTCAATCTTTCCACTTCGATTGTATTGGACTGAAAAATTCACCAAATACAGTTGTACTTACACAACTCTTCCTGACCTAAGAAAAAATTAGGAAAAATTAACAAAAAAAAAACATAAAATAATTGAGCAAAGATCTACAGATTACAGCTGCCTAAAGTTGTCACTTTGACATTTTTTCAGGCCCTTGGTCTCAAAAGATGTCAACAAAATCACAACAAGAATAAAAATTAAACTATCACAATGGAAGATATTATGCATTTCATTGAAAATAACATTGAATGACAACATTTTACAGAGCTTAGAAAACCCTGCCATGTACATATAAATACGACTTCCACAACCATGCTACTCAACTGTTGATCATTATTCCAATTAGTTTTAGAAAAATTTATATCAGACAGGGGACACAAGCTCATACTTTCTTCCAGTTTTCATAGCTGCTGACATTTTAGCTCTCAAAAACAGTAAGGTAGTTGCTATGGATGAGCAAATGCCAAGAGCCAATGGTTCTGTACGAGCTTATTGTACCGGGGAACAGGGCCCAGAAGAACCGAAATGAAAGAAGAAGACGCTTCTGTGCTGCACTTAAATACAATTAGATTGTCACTGTTGCCTCATACAAGAAACGGCAATTTTGAAAAACTCAAACAAAACATTATCTTTACCAATACTGCAGTGCCAATGTCTAAAATACATCAGGCCTCGCCAGGAAGACTTTAGTAGATGGGCGGTAATTGCTCGCCTCAAAAAATTCAGGTGGGCGGTTTATGTCTTCCTTAAGAGGCTGTTAAAGGGTTTAATACAGTACTAAAAATACAGTACTAAACAGAAGAAAACAAAGTTTTTAAGGAGAAAAACACTTATTTAGACTAATTGAAACCAATTATGAAATTCCAAAAAACAAGAAATAAAAGAATCTTTTTTAGGACAAAAGTACGTTCAGTCTTCAACTGTGATGCTTATCATCATTAAAAAGTCCTAAACAGAACTAAAAACAGGAAAAGTCTAAGGTGACAAGGAAATTAGTCTATTTAAAGATTAACGGATGAGATTTCCTGTCTGTCTGGTGCTTTCAAATGAAGAAAGAAAAGCGAAGGTGGGCGGATTTTTTGATTATTTTATATCGAGGGGAGCGATGACAGCTCACCTTAGCATTCGAGGGGAGTGACGAGGCGGGCCTGAATACATAATGTCCTACACCAAAATGAATCTTTAAGATTGATTTAAACATTTTATTGAAAGTTATTCACCTCACTTTGAGGCCCTATTTGTGCTCTCAAATGGCCATAGCATTTGTGTTAGGCAGTTTTCATCATAGCCAAAAAAGTGGAAAAATTGTTAAACTTGTCACAAAAAGTTGAAAAACTGGCAGAAAAATACTTTTACTGTCTAGAAATTGATTTTTAATATTTTTGGCAATTTAGCCTGAACTTTATTCATCTCACATTGGCACCCATCGGTTGATATTTTAAGTTGCATAAAGGCGTTTTTCTTAAATTTATTAAAAATATAACTTCATGGCAAAGAAGATTGAAAAGCAAACACTGTTATTTTTGGAAGTTCTTCCCTGCAATGTGGACCTCCATATTTTGAACTCAATCCTGAACCAAATCCTGAACCGAATCCTGAGCCCAGACTAGAATAAATGCAATGGCAGGGCTGGGTATCCTTTAATAAATCTTGGAAAAGCCTTCTAGAAAGCTTTAGCAGGATTGTCATGGAGGGGATGGAGATATAATACCCAGGGTCACCAACATGTACAGTTGAGCTCTCTGCATGACTACAACTAGCCGTTAACACAGTTAAAGGAGTGCTGCTAACACAGTTAAGGGAGTGCGAGGCAGAATGCAACCTGAATGCACGTATTGCAGGAGACTGCCACGAGTATATCGAAACCTAGTCAATAGAATAAACAGCGTTTACTCTATTGACTATGATCGACGTGAATATCAAGGGTTTTGGTTGTGTACTAGCAAGTAGTTTACGTTGAACAAGAGTTGTCTTTGTATTGCATAACCAATTTTACAAACTGTACAAAAGAATCAGAAAATGAAAACAAATATTCGAATCAGGTACTTGACAAAATTTAGTTTTTAATGCTCACAATGGCCGCTTTTGTTATTTCATTATTTCACCAGATTATGTTTGTTTTTAACTCGTCACGAGGGGATTTTGAGTTGGAAGCACACTTCCTTGTTTCGACAAAAATTAGACTGCTCATAAACAATTTATGATTACAGAAAAAACGAAGATTAAATTCTATTCAGCAACAATTTAACATATGCATTAAAATTTTGTTCTTCTCCTCGCCTCATTTTGTCAAGTTAATCTGACAGATGCAAGCTGCTTTTTTTAAAGCTCCACTCAATGGAGTAGGTCTATAGGCCTAAATGCTGAAACTTTGGCCTTTCGGTACATGCTGTAGTTTGTCAATTTGGAAAAGGCTTTTGGTGGATCGCCAAAGCGATGAGTACCTACATCTAAAATTTTCATAAATGAAATAGATAATGTTTAGACGTTTGACTTATGATATAACTTTATTTTCCTTGCTGATTGATGTTAAATATCCTCTCACTTTTATTTTGCTTCAAACTCGCAGCTTTGCCTCCACTTTGACCCCATTTTGTTGTTCGCTGCAAGAAACGGACAGACAACAACCACAACAACATTGCCGTACACACACAAACACGACGGACGGATACACACAAGTTGAAAAATTTCCAGTTTGTGCAAAAATATACTGCTGCTACGCAGGCGCTTCGCGCTGCTTCACAGCAATAAATGAATGAAGCGAATTAAGTAAATACAAGAACTAAATAAAGCTATAATATATTGCATAACCTAATAACACACGTGAGGTAAACAATTAAATCGGTAACTATAAAGGTAAATAAAATGTACAATCGGGAATAAGTAAATAGAAATGAAAAGATAAAGTTAATTAAAAAGAAAGATGCAAGTTATAATGAAAAAGCTGTTTGTTAAGCGTAGGTTTGTCCCAAGAGATGTGAAGCGCTTCCTTGATCTTAAGGGTGAAAGAGCTGTTAGCGCTGTCCAGAATGGAAAAACTATCCTCAGAGCAAAGAGGGCGACAAGAAGGCGATTCGTTTAAATGTTTAAAAATATGAGAGTTTTTGTCCGTGATCAAATGCTCTCGAATTCGTGTTGAAAGATGTCGAGAGGTTTCCCCGACATAAGATGCGGAACATCCGCCACAGAGAAATTTGTAGACAACACGGGCCCGAAAGCACCTGGGCACAGAATCTTTAACCCCGAACATAGAACGTAATTTAAAAGAATTAAAAACAAGTTTAATGTTTATATCTTTACAATATTTTTTAGTCAAGTATTTAATTTTACGCTGAGTTACAACCGAGAATCTACCAATGTATGGAAGTTTATAATAACAAACACGATTATTTTCGTTTTCATTTACGTTATGGTTATCGACATGGGGTGGAGATCTGACTTTGTTTAAATAATTACGGATAACGTTGTTAATGAGATAAGTAGGGGGCCAGGTCCAAAACGCGGAACCCGCGGAATCCGCGGAACCCGCGGAATTTATTTTCCGCGAAATCGAGTTCCGCGTTTTGTCCCCACGGTATAGGGCGAAAAACCAAAACGCGGAACTCGCGGAACTACTACTGAAATTGTTTTAAATCGGGTATTTAACTACGAAAAACATTTTACTAGGACTCTTTACTGTTTTATTCCACTTTATTTTTTCTTTCTTACCATTCTCTTACTCAAAATGCAATTATCATTGACATTAGAAAAATGGGCCTAAGTCATGACTAGGCTGTGATACTAAAATCAAGGTTAGTTGTTTAATGTCGTTATCAAAACCAAGCCAGCTGTTATTTATTTTATTTTATTTATTTTATAACTTAAACACTTCTGGTAAATTTATGGTTTCCTTTGATGTTGAAAGTCTTTTTTACTAACATCCCTTTAAATGAGTCTATTGATTTAGCGGTACGTTACATTAAAACTGGTAATCCTGAACTTAAACTAAACGAAGATGACCTTAAAAAACTGTTAAATTTTGCCACATCTCAAACCCATTTCTTATTTAATGGTAATTATTATGACCAGGTCGATGGTGTAAGTATGGGTTCGCCGCTTGCTCCTGTCCTTGCCAATCTCTTTATGGGACACCATGAGAAGATTTGGTTAGAACAATTTAACGCTTCTCCGGTTTTATTTTACCGTCGCTATGTTGACGATACTTTTTGTTTGTTTAAAAATAAAGATGATGCCCTTAATTTCTTTAACTACATTAATCAACAACATCCTAATATAAAATTTACGATGGAACAGGAAAATAACAATAAGCTTCCCTTTTTAGACGTTTTAATCGATAAAGGTAATCAGCAGTCCCCAATAACCTCAGTTTACCGTAAAAATACTTACACTGGTTTGCTCACTAACTTTTTTAGTTTCACTTCATTTTCATATAAAATAGGCTTAATTAGTACTCTTGTCGATAGGGCTTATAAAATAAATAACAGCTGGCTTGGTTTTGATAACGACATTAAACAACTAACCTTGATTTTAAATAAAAATCTTTACCCTACTTATCTCATTAACAACGTTATCCGTAATTATTTAAACAAAGTCAGATCTCCACCCCATGTCGATAACCATAACGTAAATGAAAACGAAAATAATCGTGTTTGTTATTATAAACTTCCATACATTGGTAGATTCTCGGTTGTAACTCAGCGTAAAATTAAATACTTGACTAAAAAATATTGTAAAGATATAAACATTAAACTTGTTTTTAATTCTTTTAAATTACGTTCTATGTTCGGGGTTAAAGATTCTGTGCCCAGGTGCTTTCGGGCCCGTGTTGTCTACAAATTTCTCTGTGGCGGATGTTCCGCATCTTATGTCGGGGAAACCTCTCGACATCTTTCAACACGAATTCGAGAGCATTTGATCACGGACAAAACTCTCATATTTTTAAACATTTAAACGAATCGCCTTCTTGTCGCCCTCTTTGCTCTGAGGATAGTTTTTCCATTCTGGACAGCGCTAACAGCTCTTTCACCCTTAAGATCAAGGAAGCGCTTCACATCTCTTGGGACAAACCTACGCTTAACAAACAGCTTTTTCATTATAACTTGCATCTTTCTTTTTAATTAACTTTATCTTTTCATTTCTATTTACTTATTCCCGATTGTACATTTTATTTACCTTTATAGTTACCGATTTAATTGTTTACCTCACGTGTGTTATTAGGTTATGCAATATATTATAGCTTTATTTAGTTCTTGTATTTACTTAATTCGCTTCATTCATGATGTAACTGAAGATGAACATAGTATGTTCGAAACATGTCTTGCAATTTAAAAATCGTCGTCTTTTTGTGAAATTTCTAACATTTGGGTGTCAAAAAATAGCATAAAGATGATTAACAGCCAAATGTTAAAATTATGCTAGATTTCAGATTATGCTAGATTTAATGCTAAACAACAAATATGCATTTATCGAATGTTTTGTTAGTTATCATAAAAAATTGGTTTAATTGGTCTCTGCTTGTTGTTATTGATTATACAATGATTAATGGGATACAGGAAAAATTCGTAGCTATTTCTACAGTTCTTTTCCTGAGAGATAAAGGAAATGTGAGGTGTCGGCTGGAAATACGAAACCAATCATTGAGAACGGGCATTCATTCCAGCAATCACAGATATACACTTGTGTTCCCCGAGTGAACGTCTACTTTTATCTCTACCTGCAAAAATGGGTGGCCTGTCGATTCCTATCTTTAGTGAGGAAGTAACATTTGAGCATGCAAATTCAGTTTTACTTTCCAGGCAGCTATCTGACAACATCAGACAGCAGACACCCGAGAACAGCATCAACATTGACATAGTCAAAAATCTTAGAAATGAAGTGCCTAAAGCAATCTCGTCACATTCGGAGATCTGAACTGTGGACATCGCTACGAGATAAAATGAGCAAAAATGAACTCAGAGCAAACAACATTGCAACAATGAAGGGAGCTTCATCCTGGTTAACAACCTTGCCACTCGAAGCTGAGAAATTCATCCTTAACAAAAGAGAGTCTTTTGACGCAATAAATCTTCGATACCGCTTTACCAAGAGTTTGTCCTTTTAGCAAAGCTTACAATGTGGACCATGCTATGTCATGTTCTAAAGGCGGTTTTTTGTTCCAACGGCATGATGACATGAAAGACACCATTGCTCATTTAGTGCAAGAAGTTTGCAAAGACGTGTCGATTGAGCCAGCGTTAACACCACTTACTGGCGAAAATCTTCCAGAGTCTTCCATTCAAGGTGACGAATCACGACTGCATATTGCTGCAAGGGGGTTCTGGCAACCTGGTCAAAGAGCATTCTTTGACGTAAGGTCGAAGGATTTTTAATCCATTCGCTCCTAGCCACGTTAACCAGAGCCTACCAAAAGTTTTTGTCAACAACTAAAAACAAAGAAAGAGATCCTACAACAAACGTGTGATTGAAGTAGAACACGGTTCTTTCACACCCCTAGTTTTTTTCTTCCCGTGGAGGCTGCAGCCCTTAGACAGAAGAACAATTAAGAAGTTAGATATTCCAACGGACCCTTCGGCCATTTTAATAAGTGCTATTATAGGAAAAATTGAGTAATTTGTATATAAAAGTTGCTTAAAATGGTAGACTACTTAATTTACAGTTAGAAGTATCATTGAGAACGAGCTGAACATCATCATCATCATCATCATAATAACAAAATTTACTCGTACACCCAGCTTGCGTATCGTATGATATAGAATTTAAAAAAATAACATAAAACATTTAATTTTCAAAACTCCCCTCCGTCTTTGCGTATTGCGGTTATTCAGTGTTTTGTGACCTAGACTCACTACATAAGTCGTAAATTCGCTCCCAGCCCCCACATAGACTTACTACATGAGTCGAAGTTTTCGCTGCCTTCACCTCAATTCCATTCATTCAAAAAAAATGCAAAATAAAATAATAATTGTTGCAGTTGTTAATGGCGGCAGCTCAAACTACGACTCATAATATTACTGTTTCAAAATCCGGACTACTTAGGCCATCGGCGCCAATTTTTTGTCGCTCCAATCAGAGAGCAGCATTTCAAAATCGAGCATTCTGATTGGCTAATTCAGTGATTTCGATCCTTTCACGTGCTATTTTCCAGTTATTTTTCTGAAATTGTGACCCGCCGTGATTTCTGTCGGGAAAATGGAGGGAAAACTTTGCCACAGCTTCTCGCCACCGCTGCAGAAAATAAATTACAAGATTTAAACGGAAGGGTGAGGAGTATTCCAGAGTTCCTCCTCAATTGAAAAGTGCTTCGTTTGGCAAATTTATGCTGGCTTCATGCGATTAACTGGAAGATAAAGGATTTTTTCTGGCTTTGCTTTGTGTGGACTTGGGTTTAAATTCACGGCAACACAGATATCAAGCCTGAAAAACCGAAGCAGATTGGAGACCTGCAAACATCTGCAACAGTATCTAAATATTTTTTAGCTTTTCTGACTGCATTTTCAGTAATACAGAACATTTATAGATACTTAATTGGTAGAATTTAATCAAGTTAAGCAGCTTTCCAATATTTAAATATTTTCGGCGGTACCTATCTAGGGTACCCTTAGCTTCTCAGTTTTGAGCAAGCGGGCTTGCCTTGAAATATTTAAAATATTGCCTTCATAGTTCACTCACATTTTCACAATTATTTCCTTCAACGGTACCAAATAACGAAATCTGAATTTGAAGGTTGAGACCGCTGAGACTACCTACCTGAAACTGAGCGGCCAGTTTTGTTCCTAAAAATAACATGGTAGTCTAACTCTAAATTTGTTTTGGGTGAACTGACTGGTCAGAAAGTAGGTTTTGTTGTTTTTGCCTTGTCAATTTAATAATATTCTGTTGGCGGCAAGAACTTGATTAAAATTTGACTTAATGATGAGAATAACAGGTCGAAACTTTGTTGTTTTTATTGCTTCGTCAGCTTCGTCGCTTCGTGTATCTAGATAAATAAACAAGGGTGTTGGGAAAACCCACAGGTTTCGCGCGCAAAGTAACACGTAATAGATAATCTCTCAATATTGTACTCAGGAAATCTTATGTTTCATGGATTTGTAGAAGGAAATTCATGTATAGTTTCATCTTAAGATCTATGGGGTATTGTTTATGTAAAAAAGCCATGTGAAAATAAGAACAATCTGATTGGTTGTTTGGAAAATTCTATTGATTCGTCTTAGAGTATAAGTATTGTAACCAAATAGGCAAAGGCAAGACTTGTAGGATTTGTGAGGATTGTGAGGATTGCTGTAGGAATTGTTTGGATCTGTAGGATCGTGGAATAGTATGATTGTAATAGGATTGTACTGACTGTGCTGCAGATAGATTTAGAGTTTATCGATAACATTATTACAAAACGTCAAGTCAAGCTGATTTCTTCGTGTGCTTCTCGCATTAAGATATCTGGTAGAATCAGTCTTGAGAGAAACGAAGGCAAGTTTCTCAACATGTGGTCCACCGAACGAACCGGATTCTTTATGTGAGTAAGAAGGCATGAGAGACATGGAAGCAGAAATAAAGAAAAAGAGAAGACTTCGTTTTGTACATAGAGAGTATGTCAATGGGTTGATTGTAAGAGTGAAACAATTGCCAGATGCTGGAAAGACGGAATCGAGAACTCTAAAACAACTTGGAACGCAGATTAGAGAACGCTTGGAGATTGTGAAGAAATAAGACGAAGAAATTCTGAACATTTTGAACGAAATCGAAATCGATGGAAAAGAAGAAGCTTTGAGGAAAGAAATGGCCGAAGTTGGAAAATTGTCTGAAGATGTCAATTATGCCCTGATTTTGATAGAAGAACTTACTGAAATGGAACGGGACAAAGAATCAAGTAAGTCAAGTAACATTAAAATAAGAGCTAAACTCCCGAAATTAGAAATTAGAAAATTCACAGGAAAGCCACAAGACTGGCAGGAATTTTGGGACAATTTTAACAGTGCTATTGAAGAAAATAACGAACTTTCGGTGATAGACAAGTTTAACTATTTGAAGCACTATTTAGAAGAACCAGCTTTGAATGTCATTAGTGGATTTGAACTATCAGAAAGAAACTATACTCATGCTAAGGAGCTATTGGTCAACAGATTTGCGAAACCGAGCCTTATAAAGAGAACTCATATGAATGAATTAATAAACGCACCTATGATTAGACAAGGCGAGGATGAGGCTGAAAATTTGCGCGAGTTACATGGTTTAATTCAAATACACTTTCGAGGATTAGAAGCGCTTGGAGTCAACCAAAGCGAATATTCAAGCATTATTTTTCCTGTACTAATGGATGAAATACCGAAAGAGATCCTGTACAACATGATAAGAGAAGTTAAAAATCACCAAGAATGGTCAATGAAAGAAATGTTGACGGCATTGACGAAAGAATTAGAAGTTCGTGAGCAACATGAAATGTGAAAATAAGAACAAGGAAATTAGTCAACGTAATGTACGTAAATTGTTTCATGTATTCTGATTGGTTGTTTGTAATATTCTATTGATTCGTCTTAGAGTATAAGTATTGTAACCAAATAGGCAAACGCAGGACTTGTAGGATTTGTGAGGATTGTTGTAGGAATTGTTTGGATCTGTAGGATCGTGGAATTGTAGGATTGTAATAGGATTGTACTGACTGTACTGCAGATAGGTGGGGGTGAAAGGCTTGGCGGATCGGCGTATTTTACTGATTTCAAGGAGCGGATTTCATATTTATTAATTTTACAAGACGGATTTTCGTATTTTGTTTATTTGGCGGATCGCGTATTTTTCCTATATTTCAAGACGTTTTTTGTATTTTACTGTCGTTTCTAACGGATTTTCAGATCCTTTGGGTGGAGATTAAAAAGACTGCGTGATATCATGGTGATATGAATGAAGGCCCGTGTGGCCAGACCTACAATCTTGGACAAAATATATCCGGACTGTTTGTGATCGATGTTAATATTCCATTGCCCCCCCCCCCACCAATCAATGTTGTTCTATTGTAAGATTTCAGCGAGAATGCGCCTGCTCCCATCAAGCCTTAAATTCAAACCCAATAACAACATTGATCTTGGAGGAAGGGGGGACTAGAAAGTTCCATCAAATGTCCAGTAATTTTTGTCCAAGATTGTGGCATAGTTTCATGCTGTTAGCATAGTTGTTTTAACGTGTGGTCACTTAGCATATTTTTCCTAATTTTAGCATAATTTAGAACTGGCTAAACTAAACACAGCCTCTTTTTTCTCTGCACACCGTCGTTTGGCATAATCTTTCAAAATGCAGCATAATTTAGGTCAATTGTAGCATAATTATGGTAACAAATTTGTATCAGAAGAGCTATACTTGTCATAACAGCTGACTGCGAGACAGGTAATAAAGGTGCTTTCGAACAGATTTGAAGCATTATTGAAAAGGAAGAAATAGACCCTAGCGCTACACTTTTGACAGTTCTGTCAGATTGCCCACACGTTGGAAAAAGTTTGAAGGGTTCCTTTGCTAACTGGTGGCTGAAGCTTGGCAGTGAAAGAGGGAACATTGCATTGTTGCGCACCTTACGTAATCGTTCCTGCCCAAGCACTATGTCGAAAATGAGAAGGCATATCCCCAAAAGCGATCATGTAAAAAATAAAGATCGCCAGGATCCATCTTGTGTCTTGACTTTGTGGTGTGTAGCCATTCCTTCACCTCATTTCTTTCAAAGATGGGATATGTATGCCATACAATAATTCCAGAGCTTGATAAGTTTACAACCGACAACAGGCTAGGTATGTACCCATCACCAGTTAGTGTCTCATTGGCAAGTTATGGCTGGCTAGTTTTCTTATCATGGGACAACAAGCATGGTTCCTCAGCATTGTATCATGCACGCCTGCACAGCCCAGTTGACAGCATTTGCTGTTATCGCAAAAGATATGCCATCTAATCAGGTGCATTGCAAAGGAGGTGTCGCATTTCTACGCTCTTGAGATGGGCCAGTTCTTTTGTTTGAGCTCGAAGCGAACAAATTGCAAATGGTTCTAAGCAAAGTAACTACAGTACCAAGGAACGCCGGAAGAATCTTGAAGAGCGGTTTCACTTCCGCCTAACTGGAACATTGGCTGATGCTCGTGAGAAGGCAAAGAATCTTTTGAAGGGAAAAGAGGTCGAGTATGAAACTAAAGGCTACAAGAAAACACAAATAAATTTCCCAAACGTTGAAACATCTAATCATATTCAAGCTATTGCAATCGTGGACAAGGAGCTGCTCTTTTTTGCCGACCTGAGCTCGAAAAAAGTGATATCGATTAACTTAAAGTACGATGGATACGGTATTTGTGCCAGCAATATCGAAGAGATCGTCAATTACCAAGACAACTGGACATCGATTTCAAGTATGTGTTTCAACAACCAAAATATCTATGTTGTCCACAACCAAGGAATTAGCATTGTCAATCTTGCTACTCACTCCCATAAAATGGTGTATTATGCTAAGAACTATGATTGTATCTTGACACCTTACAGGAAAGGGGCACTATTTAGTGATCAGAGTTGGTCAAGCATTTTCAAGATTGATAATGATGATGAAATTAATCTTTTTGCTGGTAGCAGAAAAGAGAGCAAGCCATCACAGAGAAAAATAGCTTTGCATTCCATAAAGATGCTGTGAATGATTACCTGCAAACGAACAGTACTGAAGACGAAGCTGGAGCAACTGATCTCGAGTACGACTCAAGTATTGAGGAAGACGATGGGGATCTAATGAATTCTGAGCTCGATGTGAGATCGACGTTTCTGGTTGGTGTGGAAGATGTGGAAGAGCTGTAAGGATCAACAACAAATACATTTCTTGAATGTGAGTGGTCTGCCAAATGTATTATGTGAATCCTTAGTTGAGAGAATTTGATGATCAGATAATGTAGCCTAGACCTCGCTGCCATAGAGTAAGATTGGCTGAATGAGTTTAGAGAACAGGTAAAGGGATTGGGGTACTCCTAAATTGACACTATTTCCAAATTCAATTTAGGTGTACCCCAATTCCTCAACCTGTTCACTAAACAAAGAACAGTCCTTTATAATACAGCTAACTTGTATTCCATTCCTAGCTCTTGTATTCCATTCCTAGCTCAGTGCTATTGAAAGAGCCTATGCAAAGCCGATCGCCCCACTTCATTGCTACACTTTCACTAGACTTGACCCAAGTCTATTTCTCAATGTCTTTCTCCAAGGGTCTGTCATTCCGTGAAAACACAGGAGAGTGCGAGAGAAATATTTCTCTCGCACTCTCCTTTGTTACCACGGAATAGTGGACCTTTGGAGAAGGACTTTGAGAAATAGACTTGGAGCAAGTCTACACTTTCACTAGATCTATAAAAGGTCAATGAAACTCTAAAACGTCCCCGTGAGCCATGAATTTCCCACATTCTTTGTTCTCATTGATATTGTTATAGAGCTTTTTCAGTTATTTGTTTGGTTGTTCTTTTTAGATTATACTCAGATTAAACTTAGCAACCATGCCTGTAAAAAGGTAGCATTGAATTGCGGATTAAAAAAAGTAACAACATTAAATATTAACAAATTTCGTCATTAAAGATTAACTGATTTCGTATTTTACTGGAAAAATTAGCGGATTTTCGTATTTACTCATCAAGAGTAGGCGTATTTTCGTATTTCAATACCCCCTTTCACCCCCCACAGATAGATTTAGAGTTTATCGATAATATTATTACAAAACGTCAAGTCAAGTTTATTTCTTCGTGTGCTTCTCGCATTAAGATATCTGGTAGAATCAGTCTCGAGAGAAACAACAGGGCCTCCGACGAAGGGGGCCGGGGGCCTTGGCCCCCCCACTTTTTTGCGAAGTATGCCTTTATGAAATTTGTTTCGAACTGTTTTAATGCCTTAGACTAGTATCACAGAGTAAAGGAGAGGAGTGAAAGGGGGGTGATGGCGTACTCAGGGTATTGTTTAGTAGGGCTGTGAAATTTCTAACAACCTCAAGTATTTTGTTTTACAGTTGACATCCGCTATCTCGAACTCTGAAGGGAAACTGGAATTTGTTCGAGATAGCGAATGTTCGAGATAACGGATGCCCCATCTAAATATAAAAAAATTATAGTTTTTAAGTCAGAAAAGGAACCCCGATTAACATGCAGGGTTACTGGCCCCATATTTCATCAAACAAGTCAGGTATTTTTTACATAGGAGTCAAAGCTCATCTGCTTTCATCCCTACTATTGGTGAAATTGAGATAATGGCGATGCAGCACATCTCGAAAGAGAACAGCTTCATCTATTTTATACATGGGCAGCATATCACTTAGCTGCTGCCATTCCCGCTCCGCTAGGCGAACTTATACATATTTTCAGCTTGTGTCTTTATCCAGTTCAGCAGAAAATTTGGCAAAGTTCGAGATAAAGAGCAGGTTTTCCTCCATGGGAAATCGAAAATGGTTCGAGACAGCGAATGTTCGAGATAACGGGGTTCGAGATAGCGGATGATTTTTCTATACAAATCCTTATACCAAAACGAGGGGAAATGGAAAATCGTTCGAGATAGCGGGCAGTCGAGATAGCGGATGTCAACTGTATTTTACCCTTTGTCGAGAGAATAGTATAGTATTTAGTTATGGAAGTGCCTATCACACTTTGTGACAAGTGTTACAGATTTCATTTTTCATGTTATTTGAGAATGTCATCATCGTCTTGAACTGCTTAAATTTGCATTTTATTTTGAGTAACTAAAACTGAAGCCAGCCATATTTTCAAGAAACAACAATGTTAAGTCCAGTTAAAAAGACACATTTTGTTGTAGGGAAAAATGATGTTTCGGTAAACGTAAACACAATTCATTCAAATTCAGCGCTTGCTGACTGTCATTTTCTGCTAATGGGTGGATATTCGGGGGCTGTATGTCTATTTGTGGTGTTTTTTTTATAGCGCACAAGGAGAATTTTCAGCATCCTAAGCCATTTTAAGGCCTCAAATATGACAAAATCTCGTAAGCTTCCGGGGGCTCCGCCCCCTGGACCCCTGCCAGGGCTCTGCCCTGGACCCGCTGGGGGGCTTACAGCGCCCCCAGACCCCCAGCTGTTTAGGGCAATGACCTTACGGTCATTGCGTGCTACCCTACGTAATTGGTATTTTTTTATGAAAGTTTGGCCCCCCACTTTTCAGATCCCGTCGGAGGCCCTGAACAAAGGCAAGTTTCTCAAAAAAGGGTAGGGTAGGTCTTGTCTTATTTTCCTGCCCGTTTTGCCCGTTACCGAAGGCAAGCAAACTTGCAAATCCTTTTGAAAGTAAATTCTGGAAGTTAACTGATTCAATGTCGGTAAAAGAGATTGAAGAAAAGCAAAACTGAGTCTCATTTCTTTTTTATCTTTCTGCTCTGAAACTTTTTTGTAATTCTTTTTTGCTTTGCCGAGTTGAAGACACTGCAAAAATTAGGATGAGAGAGATTTCTGTCAGGGGGTCGCCACATTTCCAGCTGAACAAAATTATAAAATCGAGGCAACAATTTTCAGTCCGTTTTTCCACACTGAAATATTACAAGTCGTAGCATGGGCTGCAGGAGTCGTGGAATTTTGAATGAAAAAGAACTTTTGATCGGTAAAATGTCTATTTTGTATATCTCTCTCTGTATTCTGCTGTGAAGGCGCCATGTTATGCTCGCGCGTGGCTGATTGACGTGGGATTGAGCAATCATGTCAAAAAATCCTACCAAATTTAGAAGTAGGCATTGTCGCTCTGTAATTTTGCGATGAAAGTACTGACGGTGAGCAGACGTGTTTTTTTTGCTCTGTTAAGCTAAGATAAACTAAGAGAATTATTTTCAGTAAAATGGCAGCAGCAGTAAAAAGATCAGCAACAGTTACTATAACACCAAACAGACAAGCATCTGGAGAAAAAAGATCGAAGGGCAATGCCAGTGATTATAATCCTTTAGAAGATTTAGATAATTTCATGAATCGTGTGGCTGAAAAAGATACGGGTGTGAGGAAACGACCACCTCAGCCATTCGCAAGAGCAAGAGAACACAATGATGATTTAATGGCTGATGTAAATAGAAGACTAGAAGAAATAAGTTCGATGTTTAAGAGTTTTTCTGTGTACGCTGAGAAGCTTGACAAATTAGATGGCATAGAGCGATTGGTCAGAGAAAACAATTACGCTTTGATGAAAGCACAAGAAGAGATTAGAGAAATCAGAAATGAGAATGTAGAATTAAAAGAAAAGATAGTGGTTTTGGAAAGTCAGGTGACAGAAATTAGAGGAAATGAAGGGAAGGAATCTGAAAGGATAAAGAAACTGGAAGATCGAGTTATTGACATACAAGCTAGGTCGATGAGGGATAACCTTATATTCTTCAATATTGAAGAAGCTGAGAACAACAGCATAAGCTCGGAGGATTTAGTTAGCGATGTAATCCACACAAAGATGGGAATCAGAGAAGAGGTTCATTTTGAAAGAGTGCATCGTATGGGGCAAAAGTACAGCAGGGAAGGAGAAAGAAGGGCTAGACCAATTGTGGCAAAATTTTCAAGCTTCAAGCAGAAGGAGAAGGTGAAGTTTGCGGCCAAGAACTTGGCTGATACTAACATTGGTGTGTCGGGTCGGAGCAATTCCCACGTGAGATAGAAGAAAAGCGAAAGTTGCTCTGGCCAATCTTCAAGAAGGCGAAAAAAGAAGGGAGACAGGTGAGATTCAACGTAGACAAGCTATATGTTGATAATCAGTTGGTGGTACTAAACGAGAGAACAGAAAGGCCTGCTGTCAACGGAAACGCAGCTGGCGCTGGTGCAAAATAAGGAAGTCATAGAGGTGATGAAAAGAGCAAGGTGCGAATATTGTTTATTAATGTTAATGATTTAAGAAGTAAGACAAGAATTCCAGAGTTTTTGAGTAAAATCCAAGATTATGATATTATTAGCTTTGTAGAATCTAAAACTGATGATTATGATGATTTTAATTTACCGGGTTTCAAAATCACACACATAAGAAACAGGAACAAGAATAAACGAAATAGATCAGGAGGAATTTTTATTGGAATCAATGATAGGGTTAGCGACTTTTCAAAAGTAGATGTGGAACTTGATTCCGAAACAGTTGTGTGGTTAAAAGAGGAAAAAAAGCTGTTCGAAAACGCAAAGAAAATAGCACTATAGGGTTTGTTTATATTCCTCCAATAGGGTCACCATATTTGGATAATGATAGTTTTGATAATTTAGAAAGAGATATATTTAAGCTAAAAGAACAAGGTTATAGTATATTGATGGTTGGGAATTTTAATGCAAAACAGTGTTGCCACGCTCCATCTACCGTTTCTCCCTACTGCACAGGCGATTTCTACCTACTTCTACCTACGCATGTTAGCTTTGATTCTACCCACAATTCCCTACAATTTTGAAAATATACCTACGTTTCTACCTACGTTCACGTAGTGGAAGACATTCAGCATTCCTACTGGTGGGGTAAAGAGGAGAAATATCCAAAAGAATCCTTAAAATGGGTTATATTGCAAAAACAAAAACTATTAGTGATTATATAGAATTTGATGATGACATGCTAAGCGAGGTTGGATTTGAATCAGAAGATATCTCAAATGAAGCTATTGAAAATCTGAAGGCATTGCGTGAATCAGAAATTCCGACAGAAAGGTTTTCGCAAGACAAAACAAAAAACTCACACGGTGATGAGTTGATTGATGTGTGTAGAAACAGTGATATGTTTATAATGAATGGTCGGATAGGAAAGGATAAAAAAAGTGGGAAAAGTAACATGTAAGGATAAAACACTTATTGACTATGCAATCGGTAGTTCAGATGTTTTATGTGCCTGCAGTGATTTTTGCATTGACGATTTCAATCCTTTGTTCTCTGATGTGCATTGTGCAACTTCAATTTCATTAGGTAGACATTCAGCAGTGAGAAGAAATAACAATACAGATAATGGTGTTAAAAAGAGAAGAACCAAATAGAGTTCCTGATAAAAGATTAATAGACAGGGAAATTACTGTAACCATCTAGCAAACTGGGTAACCGAAAATTTTATTGTTGCTATTACTTTACTATACCATTGCAAATATTTTGGCACTTGGGACATTCTTTGGTAATTACCGGAAGTCACGTGATCGATGACGTATGCAGTTGCCGGTCAGTAAAAAATCAATGTCGAGATATTTTAAATTTCAGTATACCATATCAAAGAGCGTTGAAAATGGAGCAAAATATTATAAGACACTAGCCCTGGTACCCGTCAATGCCGGGTTGAAATTTTTTTCAACTTTCCTATAAAGTGGAGACTTTTCTGGGATACAATTCACTCACATGTTTAGGACATGTTTAATTTGACGTATTAATCGTTTCTCGTATCAATCGGCTTTTTTTAGCCGAATCGTACCACTAATAAGCATCATGTTGAATAATTTGACGTCAACATGGCTTCAAGAAATCGGAATCCCGTCGCTTTTATTTCCATTCTACTACCTACTACTGAATTCTTTTAATTCATAACGTTTTCGAAAAATTTTTTCGCCGAGGACACTCTCCGGAAAATGCCGATTACCAAGATACCTTTTGTTTTTCGGTCCGTGGAGTGGTTCTTGAGTTATAAGCGAACATATATACATACATACATACATAAAACAGTCCTGTTTTATATATATAGATGCCTTGCGTTTGAGTTACGGATACAAAATTATGGACAGTTCAAAATGTGCTCCTCCGCAGAGGCTCAAATCATTTTAGCTTTGAAAGTTTATTCTGTAATCTGTCTGAAGCAAAACTACTGTCTTAAAAGCTTTGTTGAGGTATCACGGATGTACAAGAGGGGCGAATCTTCCAGAAAAATTTAGATTCATTGTGATAGTTGTCAATCAGACGTTCTTCTTACCTACTGAACAAGAAGGAAAACTTGCGACTTTGAGTTCATGCGCTTTTCCGATGATACAAATTTTCTTGATCGCCATTGCGAGATCTTTTGCAAAGAAGAATAGCAGAATGAATTTGAATTGTTAGGAAACGCACTGCTGTCACTGAAATTGACTAAAGGCCATGTCCCACTTCCTCAACATGGTAGCTAATGGTGCGTGTGCTTGAACTATTAAATCTGGTGAAGCCAATGGACCGCTGTGGACCTTGATAATAGAGACCTGGTGACGATCAAACAGCGTAGTCGGAAAACAGGATGACTTTCCCCTTTCAATGATGACATATATGGAAACAATTCGCCCCAAATCAGATGAGGTATATTGAACAGGCGAACAGCAATCGCCATCTCCTATACATTTGAAAAATAGAACTTTTTACTTAACGAACAAGTTTTTATCTTCATGGTGAAACATTAAAAGCCCATTTTTAAGTTTCGTTAAGCGCCGCTTACTGTATTGATTGACTTTACCTTCAGCTTTTCTGAGGTTGCTGTTATGAACTCTAACTGATTCTTTGCCGATTCGCTTTGTAAGCGTTTTTACTTACGATGATGGTGTAGGGTTTCTAGCGGACTTAGACCAGACCATTTTTTACTTGGAATATATAGCAATCAGGTTAATCAGCCCTTGTCTCTGCTTCGCTATGAATTGGTTTGTTATCGTACTCTGTGTTGTGTATACATTTGCCATTCTCTTTACCAGCTTAAAACTTTCATCTGCCAAGGACGACAAATTTGGGAGATTCCAAAATTGCGCTGAATCATCAGCCGAAACATGTATTATAAATTCAAATCCATTGTCGTTCTTTTTGAAATTCGTATCTCATATTCTGTTGCTGAGAAATTTTGGAAATATATCTGCTTTCCATTTCAGCATTTTCGAAAACGCGGACACGGTGCCGAGATCTAACGGTGCGCAATCGATTCAGCTCTTCCAAGAAGTTCAGATCAGCGGTGCACTGCGCCTAGATGGAAAGTAGCCGATGTCGGAAAGGGCTCGGCTGAAACGCTTCATTCAAGAAATGAAGAAATTCCTAAGTAATGGCTCCAAAACTATTTTAAGAACAGTAGCTTGATGGGATAACTGACAGTCTCTTTCAAAATAGACAAAGGGTTTTTAGGAGCTGATTTCTTGACTATTGCTTCGCGTTGAGTTGGTTTTATCCTTATAAGCAGATTATTGCTGGATAAAAAGAACGTTTGATATCGTGTGAATCTGAGTTCTTCTGACATTTTCGTAACCCTTGTGAATCCGATTGGGTAATAAAAGCTACCATGTTGAGGAAGTGGGACACGGCCTTTAGTCAATTTCAAGATGCCTTTGTTGCATATGGCATGGAAGGAAAATTGCAAATGTGAAAATAGAACTACAAGGATAGGGACACAATAAAAGAAACGAGCAGAAGGTGCCAATGACGCTTCTAATGAAGCAGCGAAAGAACATTATCCATGAACGTAACTTAGTGACAGCAGTGCGTTTCCTAACAATTCACATTCATTCTGCTATTCTTCTTTGCAAAAGATCTCGCAATGGCGATCAAGAAAATTTCGAAGATTTAACAGCAAATATTTTGCACCTTGAAATGATTCTGGAAGCACAGCTCACCTGCAGTGGAAACTTGCGCAACTGGTTGTTTTATGCCGCGCTTGGTATGAATCAGGATTGAGCTACAAGTTCTAGACGCATGATATACAATATGTTTGCCGATTATGGTCGCAAGTAAAGTACATAAAGAATCATAGCTACAGTACAAACGACAGACATAGAGCACAAAAAGAATCTAAAGGCAACACATGAACGCACAGTCGATGCAATCTCGCAAAGTTTCGGCTTGCTCAAGGGATATGAACTTTTGGTTGACTTCTCACAACCATGAATATAAGTTTTTCTCACAAATTTTTACCATTTGTGTACCTTTAATAGGAATAATAATGGTAAGACGTTGAAATTGGGCAGGCGAACAGTGCATTAGCTATGTATCATCGGAAAAGCGCATGAACTCAAAGTCGCAAGTTTTCCTTCTTGTTCAGTAGGTAAGAAGAACGTCTGATTGACAACTATCACAATGAATCTAAATTTTTCTGGAAGATTCGCCCCTCTTGTACATCCGTGATACCTCAACAAAGCTTTTAAGACAGTAGTTTTGCTTCAGACAGATTACAGAATAAACTTTCAAAGCTAAAATGATTTGAGCCTCTGCGGAGGAGCACATTTTGAACTGTCCATAACTTTGTATCCGAAACTCAAACGCAAGGCATGTCTTATAATATTTTGCTCCATTTTCGACGCTCTTTGATATGGTATACTGAAATTTAAAATATCTGGACATTGATTTTTTACTGACTGGGAACTGCATACGTCATCGATCACGTGACTTCCGGTAATTACCAAAAAATGTCCCAAGTGCCAAAATATTTGCAATGGTATAGTAAAGTAATAGCAACAATAAAATTTTCGGTTACCCAGTTTGCTAGATGGTTACAGTAATTTCCCTGTCTATAAAGCTGTATCATGATTGCACAGATAAAAATATTGAAAACTTTAATAATAATATAACTAATAATGATTTAACAAGCTTGGAAAGTGTCTTAAGTAATTTTGATAATAGTAACAATAAAGGTAATACCAATGAAGCCAAGAAAGTAATCAATTCGTCTGTTAATGTTAATAAACTGAATGAAATCTTATGTGAAAGTGCAAGCAAAACTTTTAAAGGAAAAGGAAACCGAAGTAGTAATAAAATTAAGAATGATAAACCCTGGTTTGGCGAAGTGTGTAGAAATAAGCAAAGAAAATTTTTGAAATCGAGATCTGCTCACATAAAACTGAAAACAGCCACAACAAGAGATAAAATGGTTAATGCAAAAAAAGAATATAAGAAAAACATGAATAAATTTAGAATAAAACATAATAAGAAATTTAATGAAAAATTACGAAAACTTAAATCAAGACACCATCGTCAATTCGGGTCAATGATTAGAGACAAAAGAAAGGAATCACTTAAAGATGTGACTCTAAACGCTTTATTCGAGCATTTCAAAAATCTTAATAAGGGTATAGATGAAAATGAAGAATTAAATGCAGACATGGAATTAAATGAAAGTAATAATTCAAATTTAGATGATTTATTTAATGAAAATGAAGTAAAGTACATTATCTCTAAGCTTAAAAATAATAAATCACCGGGTTTGGATGGAATAATGAATGAATGAATAAGTACAGTAGCGAGAAAGTGATTAGTATACTCACGAAAATTTTCAACATTATTCTTAAAGCTTGAATTTTCCCAGAATCGTGGCTTATTGGTATAATAAAACCAATTTATAAGAATAAAGGATCGAAATCAGAAGTCAACAATTACAGGGGTATAACGCTAGTGAGCTGTTTGAGCAAGGTGTTTACTGGTTTACTAAATAGAAGAATATCCTCTTATCTAGAAAAAAATAAGTTACTAAATAAAGATCAAACAGGCTTTCGGAGCGGTTATTCTACTATTGATCACATTTTTAATTTGAATTTGATAATAAATTATTCCTTTGCTAAGTAATAAAAAACTTTATGTTGCCTTTGTTGACTATAAAAAGGCATTTGATACAGTATGGAGAAAAGGTCTTAGGTTGAAACTGATAAATTTTGGAATAAGGGGTAATTGTTTTAATGTGATAGTGAATATGTATAATAATTTTAAATCGGTAATTGAAAAAGAAGGTGAATTTAGTGAAATTTTTTCATGTAATATGGGAGTAAGGCAGGGAGAAAATTTGTCACCCCTTTTGTTTGCAATTTTTCTTAATGATATGGAAAAATCGTTTCAAAATCTTGGGAACAAAGGTTTAGACTTTGAAATGGACGGACAGAAAATTTTCCGGTTGCATTCACTACTTTACGGATGTGATAAAATGGTCGGAGTAAAGAGGTTGTTTTTAAATACAAGGATGAGAGAATTGAAATTGTTAAAGAATTTAAGTATCTTGGTATTGTTTTTAAAAGTAATGGGCGTTTCGTGAGTGCAATGAAAGTTATCAAAAACGAGGCAAACAAAGCCATGAGATATTTAATCTCGAGAGCTAGAGCTATTGATATGCCCATAGACTTACAGCTAAAGATGTTTGATTCTTTAGTGATGCCAATATTAACCTATGGAGCAGAGGTGTGGGGGTTTGAGAAATTAAATGTTATTGATCAACTAGAGTTACAATTTTACAAACTAATATTGAATTTTAGAAAATCAACACCAAGTTATATGGTGGTGAACTAGGTCGTTCTCCTGTGTCAATAAGAATTAAATCAAGAATGATACATTTTTGGGGTAAGATCTTAACTGGGAGACAAGACAAGCTAGTGTTTAGACTATATGAACTTGCGTTACATAAATGGGAAAATATTGGCTGGATAAAATCAATTAAGAATTTATTTGATCATACTGGTTTATCGATAATTTGGAATTCTCATGTTGTAAATAGTAGTAGAAATTTGTGTAGTCTTATTGAGATTAATCTTAAAGACCAGTTTCTTGAATTCCGAAATGGAGTTGTCAAATAAAGGTAAAATGTACTCGAATATGAAACAAATTTTTGAAATGGAAAATTATATACGTGTTTTGCCGCCAAGATTATCCCAGTATCTTTGCTGGTTTAGAACTGGAAACCATAAGCTTTCTGTTGAAACGGGAAGATGGAACAAAATAGACTATGGTTTACGTAAATGTGATATGTGTACTTCAAATGAGATTGGCGATGAGTATCACACTCTCTTAAAATGTCCTACATTTGATCGCATAAGGGATAAACTTATACCAACATATTTTTCTAAGTACCCTTGAAAAATGAAATTTCAAATTCTAATGTCAAAAACAAGAGACAAAAAACTTTGGGCCAATATAGCAAAATATAAAAGAGAAATTTTCAGTTATAGGAAAAATAATTGTCACCTCCTGTAAAAAAAGACAAAAGTAATTTCATTGTTGCAGTTTCTGTTGCTGTTGCTGTTGCTGTTATCTTATGTTTCTTTGAATATTTTAGCTCTTACCGTTCTTACTTTAGTTGCTTTTTTTGTTAATTAGACTTTTCGAATTTAAAACTCTAAATTGTCACTATAGTGATGTAGAGTTTACATTAATTTGTTTATTCTATAAATTCATTTCATACCCCAGCTGGGGGTATGAAGTAAATTCTTGATGATGATGATGATAATGGTGATGAAATGTAAGTTGAAACCTCTTCAGTACCTAAATATCAGATGGGTTATAAGACACACAACTTGCTGGTTTCAGCTTTCTCCAGATGCTCGTAACACAAGAACAATGGTGTGTCATAGGTGTGACGTCATACCTATGACACAGGAAAGTGAGCTTTGGTCCCGAAAGACGGGGGGAGGGATTTTCAAAACTCCTAGTTTCTTTGTGCAGCATTTCAAGGCGTGTTTAGAATGGACCAACCCGAGTTTGCTTACAGGTAGGTCGCTTCAATTACTAGAAAAACTCCTACCAAATTTAGAAGTAGGCATTGTCACTCTGTAATTTGGCGATGATTGAAATTGAACAAGTTAGGATTTCTTTTCTCTAAGAATACTGTAATAAAAGATTCAGAATGAAAACATGGCATGGTACGCAAGAAAAATAGAAAGAGAAATCCAGTGTAATGTTGGTCCAACAGAAATTATTCTCACTGTCCTTTTTCGACTTGAATTGTCGTCCTCGAGTTAACGAAACCAGATCAGTCAACAAAACCACAAACTTTATGTTTTTACTTCTCTCTTTCTTTCGTTGTAATACCACGCTAGCGAATCTAGACGCACTACTGTGGTGGATACGCACTACTGTGGTGGTGTATTTTGCGTACTGTGGTGGGGTTTTTTGCGTACTGTGGTGGATAAGCTCTACTGTGGTGGGTCATTATGCGTACTGTGGTGGGTTATTATGCGTACTGTGGTGGGTTATTATGCTTGTTGTGGTGGGGTTTTTTGCGTACTGTGGTGGATAAGCTCTACTGTGGTGGGTTATTATGCGTACTGTGGTGGGTAATTATGCTTGTTGTGGTGGGGTTTTTTGCGTACTGTGGTGGATAAGCTCTACTGTGGTGGGTTATTATGCGTACTGTGGTGGGTTATTATGCTTGTTGTGGTGGGGTTTTTTGCGTACTGTGGTGGATAAGCACTACTGTGGTGGGTTATTATGCTTAATGTGGTGGGTTATTATGCTTGTTGTGGTGGGGTTTTTTGCGTACTGTGGTGGATAAGCACTACTGTGGTGGGTTATTGTTATGAAACATGAGCGTACTTTGAACTCATTAACACTTTTCTAACTATACTTGCTTTTGTTTATTGTTTTATCTTTAATTATGTTTACTTGTTGTTTAGTTGTTGCTATAGGTAACTATAGCCAACAAGAGTTTGTTTCTAGGACTTCTAGGGTCAGTCGTGAAATAGATGCCGTTTGATTAGTTGCATTTGACGATTTGCCGATTTTGAAGATTTGCTGTAGACGATATAATTAGCCGAGCCGAGCCAAAGTATTATGCGTATTTGAGACTGATCTGTAGCTGAAGTTTTTCTATAAAGAAAGTTTTTGTTGTTTTTGGAATTTATCTTTATTTTGGTTTTTAACTCTCAAAGAACGAACTCACAAGTAAAACGCCCTTGTAAGTCGTTTTACATTATTATGCTTGATGTGGTGGATTATTATGCTTGATGTGGTGGGGTTTTTTGCGTACTATGGTGGATAAGCACTACTGTGGTGGGTTATTATGCTTGATGCGGTGACATTCTTTTGCTGTCTGTGGTCTGTGGTTGATACTCACTATTTGGGTGGTTTTTTTGCTTCATATTGTATGGATACGGCTTTGAAAAAACAGGTCATTTTTGATCGTCACTGATCTTTTGATCAACTACAAACAGATATTTTGACTATTTTAAATTCGAAATTTGAAAATTTGATCAACTGTAGGAAATTGATGACAGTCCTAACTACTAAAAGTATATCCCAAAAACACACAGAAAGTCTTATTGCTTAGCCTGGGTTTTTAGTCTAAAAATATTCTTCTTCTCTTAATACTTCACGCGTTTGGAATAATGCGGGCAGGTCCAAACCACATCGAAAGAATTTTTTCTGAGGTTTATCTGAGATTTTTTACAATCTTTGAGAGTTCATAATATGCTACGTTTTTTTTAAAAAACCAGGCTCAGAAAATATAAGACTTTCTGTATGTCTTGGGGTTATGCTTTTAGCACAGGACTGTCATCGATTTCTTACAGTTGGTCAAATTTTCGACTTTTGAATTTAAATAGTCAAAATATCTGTTTGTAGTTGATCAAAAGATCAGTGACGATCAAAAATGACCTGTTTTTTCAAAGCCGTATCCAAACAATATGAAGCAAAAAACCACCCAAATAGTGAGTATCAACCACAGACCACAGACAGCAAAGAATGTCACCGCATCAAGCATAATAACCCACCACAATAGTGTTTATCCACCACAGTACGCAAAAAACCCCAGCATAATAACCCACCACAGTAGTGCTTATCCACCACAGTACGCAAAAAACCCCACCACAACAAGCATAATAACCCACCACACTACGCATAATAACCCACTACAGTAGAGTTTATCCACCACAGTACGCAAAAAACCCCATCACAACAAGCATAATAACCCACCACAGTACGCATAATAACCCACCACAGTAGAGCTTATCCACCACAGTACGGAAAAAACCCCACCACATCAAGCATAATAACTCACCACAGTACACATAATAACCCACCACAGTAGAGCTTATCCACCACAGTACGCAAAAAACCCCACCACAGTACGCAAAATACACCACCACAGTGGTGTGTATCCACCACAGTAGTGCGTATCCACCACAGTAGTGCGTATAGATTCGCTAGCTTGAATACGAGTCCCCGTATGTCTCGAGAATTTACCCTAGGATTGCTTGGGCATCCCTCTTTTTATGTTTGAAGAATTCAAACATTATGTAGGGGTTTTCGGCAAACCGGATGAAATATAGGAATCAGGAATGTTGTAACAAAAGATAAGAATTTCTATTCTCTATTCGAACAATCCAAACAATCAGGTGTTTATCATTTATTCTAATCGAATTGCAAATCCATTCAATTTAAAACAATTAAATAAGGCGGATGTTTGGAATCTATCAAATCTGGCAGAATTTGAACAACAACCTCATTAGAAACCCATTACCCAGAACGCGCTAAAATCTGGACCAAGCAATAAAGCTGGGAAACCGTGTAATGAATGGGAATCAATGGAACGGAAGGGAACCCATGGAAAATGCTGAAAAAGGTGGAAATAACTTGGAATCGGGGGGAACAAATGGGAATGAAGTAGGAATCAATAAGAATAAGTGGGAAACAGAGGTTACAAGGGGGAAAAGAGAGAACAACTTGGAAAGATAAAAGAACAGCTGAGAACAAGGGAAAGTACTGCAAACAAGTACGGGGGAAAGCAGGAACAACACCTGAAAGAGCTATAGTCACATGAAACAAGTGGGAACAACGTGGGGGTTCTTCTACTCTATTTGTTGCAAGCTGCAAGCTAATAGGCTGATCTCAGGCTGATTTGGGCTGATCTCATTCTTCAAACATGGCTAATGGGTACCTTTAATTCAAGCTGAGGAATGTTTCGAGCATGAGGAGAAAACGCGATCCTGGAAAAACAATATAATCTATTGTTCCCAGTTCTCTTGTGTCTTACCCATCTGATAGTTTGGTACTGAAGAGGCTTCAACTTACATTTTGAGTGACATGATTGCTCAATTTCACGTCAATCAGCCACGCGCGAGCCTAACATGGCGCCTTCGCAGCAGAATACAGAGAGAGATATACAAAATAGACAATTTATCGATCAAAAGTTCTTTTTCATTCAAAATTCAACGACTCCCACGTGCCACGACTCCTGCAGCCCAGCAGTATGAGCGGGCTGTGTTGCGTGGGGGGCTGGGAGCGAATCTACGACTTCTGTAGCGAGTCTAGCCCCCCCACACCACAGCCCGTTCAAATGCGCAGGCGCGAACACAAACGGGCATGCGCAGAGATTGGTTGGCATTGACATGACAGGTGAAGTGAAGTGAAATAAGCACATGGCAAGGTGAAGAAGAAGATCACTGAAATGGAAGACAAATACGGCAACATTGACGAAGAACGCTCTCCTAGCAGGAAAAGACCCTACAGAGATGATTTAGAAGAGAGAAGAATTGGCTTTCAAGACGGGCGTAAAGGTAAGAAGAACTTTGATACATACCCTACCTTCCAACGTAGTACAGAAGTTCGGTTGCATTGATACGGTAGGGTTCTAGAGTGTCGGCGGGATTTGCCAATGCCGGACGATTAAGGTTTATTGGCCTGGTTTTCCCAGAGCTGAGTTAAAAAAATCCAAAACAAACTTTACACGTTTAAATTAGGTCATATTTGTTTACTGTCTAGGTAGCTTTTAAATTTCCGTTTCTTTTTGTGGTTTCTTTAGCCTTTGTTTTTGCATCGGTATTTTCGGCCTAAATTACACAGGTAAAAAAGGTTTGTAATGCAACGTGAAATCGCCCGTGTAATTCCTCGTGAAATCACTGCACTCTTTGTAATCACAACTGGCGTGTAATCACTTGGAGGATTGGACGAATTGTGAAATCTACATGTAAACCTACATCAGTGTAAGCATCTGTAAACGCTTTGTAATCCAATATACATGTAATCTGACGTTTTTACCCTGTAATCCTCCCCACTTGTAATCACCCGAAAATAACGCCATGTAATTCGATATACGTGTAATCCCAAAAAACGCTTTTGTGTAATCCCACTTTGTGTAATTACTAATGTAATCACTCAGCTAAGCCCCCTGTCCCACATAAAATGGTGCACGCCAGAATGAAAATAAGGAATATCAAACAAATAGACAAGTGTGCTTCAGGTAAGTACCCTTTATTCATGAAATCACATAGCCTGTGAAATAATGCTCTAAAGTACTTTTCATAATTATTTTAAAGTAAATCGTCTCTTCCATTTTTTCTCGTGTCTTGACTGGGCAAACAACGGGACTCATCTTCTTCAAAACCTTCAATATTTTCTTCTCAAAATCATCTTCAACGTTTTAAATCCAAAGCAAACATCTTCCTCTTCGATTCGAAATGGGTGCTGAAATAATTTCAAAATTTGAATAGATCACTGAATAAATCATTTCATAACAAAAATCAAAGCAAACAATAATTTTGAAAAACAAGTGCAACTTACGTCTTTTTGAAAAGGCCAACAGTCTCAGTCAAGTCCGCTGATTTTCCGCAATACTTTCGTGTTCGTGCTTCTAAACGGTTGCATCGTCGCCTTTAATCTGTTATCTGAAAATAAATGAATTTAGCTTGATAAATAAACTTGGTTTAATACAGATATGTCTAAATCTCGGTGAAGTAATAATTAAAAAATTCTTTTTGCGAATTAAAATTTCGGAGAAAATTGATATTTACTGGGAAAATCTCATTCCATCATCCTGCAGCATCATTCTGGCTGCACAAAAATAACGGCTTCTTTTCGGTAAACAACTGGCTTCTTGGTGCAGCTTTTCATTTTCTTCTTCATGGTCAACTTTGCCGATCAAGCTAGGAAGACTTTGCCAATATATAGCGATTCACGATCACGTTAACGTTATGAAAATATCAACATCGCATCAACAACATTGACTTTAAATTCAACAGAAAGCGCGTAATTTTCAAACTAAAATAGTTGCTCTGATTGGTTGAAATTTGTTTTTTTCCTTTTCATATTCTATGATCTATTGTTACTTTTAAGTATTGGTGCGAAAATGACTTCTTTCCTTGTTTAAGCGCTTATTGTTCTATTCCATTTATGACAATTACAAGGTGTATTGGGAAAGAAAGAAAATACTCTAGAGACTACAGGGCAGAGAACATTTGTTTTTCAGAATTAGCGCAGGAATTAGATCTTTTATGGATTATTCCACTCCACTTCAAATTAAACTAACAACGCTGCTGTCTTTATGTTTATGATGAAAAAGCAAGGAAAAAACTATAGGCATATTTTTCTGAAAGTTGAAACAGAGTAGTAGGGTCTTTTTGACCCCATTTTGATAAACAAATTCAACTATTGTATAGTAAGTTTGGTATTCCAGGACCTGAAAGAACTTTTCCGTTCTTGAAACTTTTTATTTGTCCTATTTTGTCAAGTCTGAACTAAATATAGTGTGATAAATGTAATATGTTTAATTTTCTACCTGTCCTTGTGGGTTTTCAGTTAAGTCTGTGGAGTTTCACAAATGTTTGATTGCAAATCAAGTGTAATGCTACAAGGGACTACACCAACTGCATGATTACACGTTTTAGTGATTTTACACTTTACTGTAGGATTTCACCTGTGTTTCATTACAAATACGGTGTAATGCAACAACGGATTACAACAACTGCATGATTACACGTTTTAGTAATTTCAAGGACTGTAGGATTTCACCTGTGTTTCATTACAAATACATTGTAATGCAACAATGGATTACAACAACTGCATGGTTACACCTTTTAGTGATTTCACACTACTGTAGGATTTCACCAAGGAGGATTTCACTAACTGCATCATTACATTTGTGAGTGATTTCATCCTCCTGTAGGATTTCAACAACATTTCATGTTGTGGAGGATTACATGATAAATGTAATACAACAGAATGGTGTAATTCCACATCAGATTACACCAAATTCTGGTATTACACGTCTGAAGCATTACAAACCTTCTTTACCTGTGTTATAAATTGCGCTGTGACTATTTGACCGGCAGCCGGTCAGGCCTAAGTGAAAACTAAATGACAGGCAGTCTATATTACGCACGCGCAAGAATTTGCACCCAAAACTCGAGAAGAATTAGTTTAATTTTGTTTTCTACAACTGAAATTTTCAATCTCTGAAAATTGCCGGACAGCACTTAGCAATTTATCACGCGAGGGCCTACGCAGGCAGATTTGTATGTCCCCAGAACAAGATTCAGATTTGAGGCCAGAACAAGATTCAGATTCGACAATTTCCTCAAATTTCTCCGCAATAGCAGTTTTGTTACAGCTGAAAATCAATTTACCCACAAGCTACATCTGTAAGCTTCATTTTAAAACTTTTTTCCTAAATTTTTTCCAGAGGGGCTAGGCGTTATTACAACCTTTGTCACTGTCCCTATGAAACAATAGCACTAGCCCTCAGGAAACCAAGGCCTCCCTTTACCCCCTGGCATCAAATTTTTCAGCTGACAATCAATTTACCCACAAACTACATCAATAAGCTTCATTTTAAAACGTTTTTCGAAAACTTTTTCCGGGGGGGGCCAGGCGTAATTACAACCTTTGTCACTGTCCCTGTGAAACAATAGCACTAGCCCTCAGGAAACCAAGGCCTCCCTTGACCCCCTGGCATCAAATTTTTCAGCTGAAAATCAATTTACCCACAAACTACATCAATAAGCTTCATTTTAAAACTAATTTCAAAAATTTTTTCCAGGGGGGCCAGGCGTAATTACAACCTTTGTCGCTGTCCCCGTGAAACAATAGCACTAGCCCTCAGGAAACAGAGGCCTCTCTTGACCCCCTGGCATCAAATTTTTCAGCTGAAAACCAACTGACCCATTAGCTACATCTATAAGCTTTATTTTGAAACTCATGTTGAAAATTTTTTCCATGGGGGCTAGGCGTCAGGTCAGCATTTCATTGCAGCGGCTACTTGTTACAAAAACATTTGTCTCCTTGTATGAAAGCAATAATTTGGAAGAGAAGAAAGAACCCATTTAAATTATGTTGCAATGAAAAGGCAACATCGACATGTGTTCCTGTTTGCAGATTATCTTCAATTGTTTTTCAAGATTCCATTTCTTATATCTTCCTGACGACAAAGAGAACGATATGGATCGAAGTTGTTTTTCAAAGTGGCATTGATAATTATCCATATGCCCAATACTTTTTCTTGCATTGATTTACAGCAGAAAATCTAGGCGGTCAATAGGGTCTAGGTGTTAAGGGAGGCCTTGGTTTCCTGAGGGCTAGTGCTATTGTTTCATAGGGACAGTGACAAAGGTTATAATTACGCCTAGCCCCCCTGGAAAAAATTTTCGAAAAAAGTTTTGAAATGAAGCTTATTGATCTAGCTTGTGGGTAAATTGATTTTCAGCTGAAAAATTTGATGCCAGGGGGTCAAGGGAGGCCTTGGTTTCCTGAGGGCTAGTGCTATTGTTTCATAGGGACAGTGACAAAGGTTGTAATTACGCCTGGCCCCCCTGGAAAAAATTTTCGAAAAACATTTTAAAATGAAGCTTATTGATGTAGCTTGTGGGTAAATTGATTTTCAGCTGAAAAATTTGATGCCAGGGGGTCAAGGGAGGCCTTGGTTTCCTGAGGGCTAGTGCTATTGTTTCACAGGGACAGTGACAAAGGTTGTAATTACGCCTAGCCCCCCTGGAAAAAATTTTCGAAAAACGTTTTAAAATGAAGCTTACAGATGTAGCTTGTGGGTAAATTGGTTTTCAGCTGTAACAAAACTGCTATTGCAGAGAAATTTGAGGAAATTGTTGAATCTGAATCTTGTTCTGGCCTTGAATCTGAATCTTGTTCTGGGGACATACAAATCGCAGGCAGGTTCCTTTGGAAGTCTACTTTTTGTTGCGCGATTAAAATACAACCAACCCAAATGTATTTTCGAAGACAAAAACGATGATTTTAAGAAGCTAATTTTCTGAAACCCTTAGCTGCGGGTTTCTGGGAATTTTCAATCACTGAAAATGGCCTGGCCAGACTATACATTTGCGTGGGCCCTCGCGTGAAAAAATTTTTCAAGTGTCGTCTGGCTAGGCCACTACTCATTCCACTACTGTACCCATTCCCGCCCTAAAATTTCCTAATTAGAATTCCCGAAAAAGGTTAGGAATTTTCACTTCTTAATCACCAGAAATTATCGAAGAAATTTCAGGCATAAACTTCATGAATCAAATTGGATAATAAACTCAAGAGACTACAGCAAAGTGCCGCCATTTACAGACTTTTTCCGGCAATGTCTTTCTGCATTGGCGCATGCGTAATATAGACTGCCGGTCAATTAGTTTTCACTTAGGCCTGACCAGTGCCGGTCAAATAGTCACTGCGTATAAATTGAGGGGAGGCGGGGTTTGCCATACAATGTTTGATAAAGTTTTATCTCTGAAATTGAAATACCAAATAGTAAACACGAAAATTATACTTAGAATTTCTTAATTTTTATGAAAATAATTTTTCCAAAATTACTTTTACTTTGTTATTATTCAAAATTTTATTTCTTCAAATTTGATAGCTTCAACCAATCAAGCAATGATAGCTTTTGCTGGCTATTGCCTTCTTCTTTCTAAGAATATTCTTGCATCTATTTACTTCACAGAGCTTCTCTTAATTCGATCATCAGAGTTACTTACAATCAAAATCATTCTGCTCTCATTTTCTTTGACTATTTTCAACTTCTTGTGGATAATAAAGTCCTTTTGTGAAAAAACCACTTAAATTTCAATGAGTACACAATGCACAACAATATGTACCAAATGCAATATGTACATACACAATGACACCAAAAGCACCAAACAGTATTATCCCTGAGAAAGTTTTTCTCAGACTGTTACCTGGACCTCAACTTTGAGAGCTAAAGTAGAACAAATAGTAAAAGATTCCCTAAAAGAAGGCACTAACCACCTGAACCATCTTACTAATTAATACATAGCTCATGTCTTTAAAAGCCTTTGTTTACTTTACCTCAAAATAGCAGTTGTAACAAATGAACGTTGCTTATAGTTATTAGGTATTTTCATTTATAGTTCTTAAATAGAATGAATTTCAAATCCTTTTTCCTAATTGGAATATAAGTGTTGTGTTCAATTGTTTTTTCTTTACAGTCTGTCATTTTTATCTAAATATGTAGACCTTGCACACAAGGAATGCTTATTTCTTGGACAAAGCTTCATTATGTGCTTGCTAGGCGACAAACTATGCAGGCCTTGCTGGGAAAAATTTTGCAGGTGTGTGATAATTCGCACTTCTTGGGCATTTCAGGCTTGCGATGGTGTGCAGCTTAAAATCTTGCAAAATTGCTTATTCTGTTCATTACATGGACAAGGACTTCCCGGACCTTCTTTACAATCAAAAGCAGCCAGTACAGAAAACAGTTTATCATTGAAGCATATTTCCTTAACATCACCGGCTGTATATGTATATACCTACAATAAAATGTTTGAACTGCTGTGAATTTCCAATTTTTAAATCCATCGAATGCTGCTTATCACTTATCAATACCAATACTACAAATTTTTAATAACGGAATAACACAACAGCTAGCAGCAAAAAATAAAATAGCTGATTTATTGAAAATGCAACAAAACGAGAGGTGATTTGAGTTTCTAAATCAAAGCAAAAATATTACACCATCTAAGACAAAGGTGTGTGACAAATCACACTTCTAGAAGAAGGTAAGGGTGTACGGAGGTGTACGAGAGTGATTGCACGCCATTCCCAGTAAGGCCTGCTATGTGATATAATTGTTTTTTCTTACTACCATAGGGTCACTAATATATGTACCAAGTTTAATTTCTGTAATGGTTGTTTTAAGATATCTGAGGGGGCAGTTTTTGCCCAGCCCAGCTTCACCAGGAATGCATAACCCTGAGAGCACAGTTATGGTTAATAAAATGTGTAACTAATGTACTTAATGTGCTTGAGAGGCATGAATTTCAAGTCAAAGGTTTTACATATTTAAACTGTATTGTGAAGAGGCTTGCCTTGGATTTTTTTAAATTGTCAACTTTAAGTTACATCAAAGTTTTCTTTTTTAGCTGAAATGTTCCCTTTGCTGAAAATTCTTGTCCCAAATTATGCTGCCGGAGCAATCATTGGTAAAGGAGGTCATAATATCTCACAGCTGCAGGCAACCTATGGAGCAAAAATCAGATTGTCTCAGAACAATGAATACTATCCTGGCTGCCAAGAGAGAGTTGCTATCATCACTGGTGATGTTGATAAGGTTATTGACCTACACAAGTATGTCATGGATAAGATAAGAGATGAGGGTCACAATCAGGGCTCTACATCAGATGAAAGCAGGCAGAGGTACAATAGAGGTTCTTTTGGAGATGAAGCTAGAGGGAGGCTAGTTAAAATCATTGTTCCAAATGGAACAGCTGGCCTGCTTATAGGCAAGGGTGGTGGAATGATACGAAATCTAATGGAACAGTCTGGAGCAAAGATTGTTATCTCTAATAAAGATCATGAGCAGGTTCCTGGTGAAAGAGTTGTCACCATAACTGGCTCTGCAGAAGAAAATGAAGATGCTTGCAGGCTTATCATTGACAAAATTGCTACTGATCCAAGTAACATGATGAATAGAAATTTGTCCTATGGTAGTAATCAGTCATTACATAGAGTTGAAGGAAGTAATTCTACTGGATATCATTCTGGATTTGGAAGACAGCAGGGAAATTTTGATGGTGGTCTATCTGCTCTAAGCTCTGTCTTGGGGAATTTGGCAGGCAATAAAAGTCAGCAGCAAAATTTACTAACATCTCTTGGTTTGTCTGGCACAGGTGCTAGCAATTTTGGAAATTCACCAAATATTCTGGGTGGGAATGCTCCTTTTGGGCTAGCAGGAAGTTCCATACCACTCTTGAATCAGGGTGGAATCAACCCCCCTAACCTCCCACACATTAAGACAAAAGTCACAGTTGAAATGCACATACCTGATTCACTAGTTGGTGCTATTCTTGGAAAGGGAGGCAAAACCATCTCAGAGTTCATAAACTACAGTGGTGCCAAAATTCAGTTTTCAGGTAAAGGGGAGTATGTTCCTGGCACCAATGACAGAGTTCTTACTATTGAAGGAGATTTCACATCATCCCAGGTTGCTCACTTTCTTATATGCCAGAAAATAGTACAAGCTGAAGTAGATTCATCTAAGTGACAAATCTCATAGAATGTATTTGTCATTCATCTCAAAGCAAACTTAAAGTACAGCTTATTTTCATTGAAGTATTTCAGTTGAGCTCAGGATTGCATTCAAATAATAATACAACCAAGACTAGAAACATTATTTCATCAAAGTATTGACTACCTTTTGCACTATCCACATCAACCAAACAACCTAATTCTTTGACCATGTTCAGAATTTTCATGGTTGTCACAATGCCTTGCAAAGTCTGTTTCATATGTATGGATTCCTTTGACAGTTATATTCATTGCATGTTTGTAATCAGAACAGCTATCAAGTCACATTGACATCATTTCTAAAATCTTTCTCTGTCAATAAAACAATCATTTTGTTATGTATGCCATGGTTTCTGTTTAATATTTTTAAAAACATTACCTAGTTAATCTTGTAATACTGTTTCTGTTTTGCGTCACCAGAGGGAATCTCATTACTTCTCATCTGTTGCCATTTAAAGTTTTTTATTTCATTGGCAACACTTGAGCATTTTGCATTGAAATTTCTGTGTGTCATTGTTATCATTTTGCTTATTTGAATGTTCACCAATCTGGTATTTTGCAATTCAGATATCATACTTTAAAATAGTTCATTTTCAGTTCAATGCTTTGTGACATGGAATTTTCTAACCCCACGATATATTGTTGTCATTGTCCTAGTTTATTTTGCAAAAAAGGCCTTGTGCGAGGTTCATTCTTTCCATTATCAGGTGCAGATTTTCATTTCAATCATCAATATATTTCTATAAAAAGGCTTATTTTCATATTAATGTTTTGAAAAAAAAATCGACAATCAATAGCAACTTCTCTTGTCACATTATTTTTCAAATAATGTACGAATTGCAAGGTTTGTTAGTCATCATTATCGGTAACACAGTATAGACAAATTATAGACAAAAGAATAGTATCAACCATTTAGGTTAATGAATATATTCACTGAGGTATCATGCTAAGTTTTTCTTAGTACTTGTTTCTTATTTCAGGAAAAACAATTCTACGGGTCTTTAGAATGCATTCTGTGTGGTTATTTTCTGCACATGTTATCACAGGAAAATTATTCATTGCTCAAACTATCTTGATGTTGTGGCAACTACACACCCTGCATATTCAACTTTCCGACCTACACTATGCTATGTTGATGAAGCAGTGCAGCTATAACATATTCATTTCATACCCTATTCAACTAATTTCACAGGCATATTGTTAACCAGATATCAAAACTGTAGGTTTTTTGCTGCATTTGTCTCATCTCACATTTGCTTTGTTTGTTTGTTTGTTTGTCATCTTTTTTTAATTCGATCATTATCAATCAATAGCTTCTACAGAAACTAATCTAAATCGAATATCTAAATACCGTTAAAATGGCAGAAGATGTTAATACAAAATTTCTATTTTAATGAAAGATATCGGTTATTAGGATCTCAAGTTGTTTAAATTTTTGCATACGTTACAAGTACATTCCGGGCCTCCCCACTGTTTGATAGCCCTCTTAAAGATTTGGATATTTTCAATCAGTTTTAGATCTTTGGGCAAAGCATTCCAAATTTGTGGGCCTAGGGATAAGAGACTTTTCGAACCAAAAGTGACTTGATTAGGTCTGTGGTGAATTAGCTCGTTTGGATTTCTTGTTGGTCTTATTGTGTGCCTCAGCTTGAAAATATCTTGCATAAAAGGGGGGTTTATTTTTGAGATAGTTTTAAAAATTTCAATGCAAAGTGTTCGTATACGGCTTATTCTCATAGTGCATTTGCCAGCTTTCAAAAGTAGCTGTTCATATGAACTGGAAGTGTCGTTATAAAGAAATCTAAGAGCCCGCTCATGTATTTTCTCAATTTTTTGTACAGATCTTTCAGACGAGAAATGCCAGACTAGAGGGCAGTAATTAAAATTTGAGAATACAAAACTTTGTACTAACGTCTCTTTAGCTTTCAATCCTATGTAGGAATTTAGTCTTTTTAAAGCGTTAAGTTGACCCGCAGCTTTTTTACACAGGTCGGAAATATGCTCATCGAAAGATAGCTTATGATCAATTTTCACCCGAGAAGTCTTACTGTATTCTCAGACTCGATTTGTTTTCCATGAATCATGATTTTTTCCCCTTTTGTATCGTCTTTGCGTTTGGTCATTAGTATAGCATGGAATTTGTCGGGATTTGCAATCATGTCATTTCTTTCCAACCAATCTATGGCAACATTTGATTCTTGTTCTAAGATGTTGATTAGGCTTGGAATCGAATTAGAAAAGGCAGTTAGGGTGTTGTCATCGGCGAAGTTGTGCAAATTAGCATTCTTAATAAAAAGAAAGAGATCATTTATGTATATATTGAATAAAATTGGACCTAGAACGGATCCCTGCGGTACACCTGAGAGGACAATCTGGGAAGTACTATAGGTATTGTTTATTCGTACAGATTGTTGTCGTCTTTTTAAGTAAGAATAAATGTATACTAGGGCGTCTTCTTGAAGTCCATAGGCAGACAATTTTGCAATTAGAAGGTCATGAGGGATACAATCAAATGCTTTTGAAAGGTCCATAAGAACAGCTCCAACCACGTGATCATTATCAAGATTTTTTCTCCATTCTTCTACCATCCTTATTAAAACATGCTGTGTACTATATGCTTGCCTGTAGGCGGCTATGAAATTTGAAAGATGTTTGTTAAAGTGAGGAATTAGCTGGTCTTTGATTGTTTTTTCGTAAATTTTCGAGAATGCATTCAAAACACTAACGGGACGGAAGTTTTTCTCTGATGTGCGAACTGCCTCGCCTTTATCTAAAGGAGTAACTGCGGCCACCTTCCCTTTGTCTGGGAAAATGCTTTTCTTTATACTTTTATTTATTGCATCTGTTAGGGGTGCAGTCAGTTCATCGGAAGCTAGAAGTATGAGTTTGGGTGGAATTTTATCTATTCCAGTGGACTTTTTACTATCAATATTTTTAATAACTTTATGATGTCTCCAGGCTGAAACTCGTGAAACGAGAAAGATTTCTTTATCACTTTTTGTTCGAGAAGACGTTTACTGGATTTTGGAGTAACATCTGATAAAAATTCAGTTGGGGAAAACTTTTTGTAACTTCTAAAGACGATTTTTTGGGCTTCAGGCGCGGAATACTTGTTTTCATGAATGTGGCTATCAGTGAGTGACAGTCGCTCAGTCCAGTCTCTAGAACAAATGTATTTTGGAAATAACGTTTACGATTGGTGAGAATTACGTCTATAGATGAGCTATGATTACTGGTAATACAGGTTTTTTCTTTTACTAGATTGTCTAGATCGAACACATCGCAAAATTCTTTCAGATCATCGTAACCTGGGTGTTTCCTACTTTGCCAGTCGATGTTGATGTCTCCCATAACAATAACGTTGTCGTATTTTTCTAATGCTTTATTCATACACAGGGATATCTCGCGGAAGAAGATTTTTAGATTAGATGAAACTGGGGGCCTATAAATTGAAAAGATAATCCATTTCTTTTTGTTAACAGTTAATTCTGTCGAAAGCATTTCCAAGTGTTCACTTTCTAATGTTTGTATTCTATTACATATTACACCTTTTCTATTAAACTGCATTAGTCCACCACCGTGTTCATTTCTGTCCTTTCGTATTGGAAATTGGTAGTTTTGTTCAATAAAATTTCGAGTTGGAAATTCATTGCTTAGTTTTGTTTCTGCTAGAACAAGGATGTCAGGTAGTGCTTTTCCAAGAATCTCTTTAAGGTCAATGATTTTGTTTCTAAGACTATTTATATTAAGATACGCGATTAAAGGGTTGCATGGGTATTTGTTTCGCAGCTTTATTAGTTTTTCTAAGTCACTTGATTCTTTTGAGGGGTTTCCCAAATTTCCACTTAAGTTTTCAGACATCTGTTCGCTTCTTGGTTCAAGTGATTTACTCAGGGGTTGAGGGGATGGAGAGTTTACATTTCTTAGGGGTTGAGGGGTTGATGAGCTTATGTCTGCTAATCTACTGATATTAGAGTTTGTTGAAAGTTCTACTGTACTAATGTTTGATATATTTAATAAGCATGGTTCAGACGATTTAGTGGCGTTAGATATTGATAGACTAGAAGCTTCAAAGTTCATAAAGCTACTGCATAGTGCATCTTTCGCGTTTAAATTTACCTCAGTTAAGTTGTTTGATGCTAAAGATGACGACTTTGATTGCAAAAACCTTACCTCAGATCTGTCCTTTTGTCAATTTTGTCTTAAGTACCTTGTGTAGTTTGTCGTTAAAATATCAGTTCCATGTGGATTCAGATGAAGTCCCCATCGATTCAAATGCCTGTCCATGATGTTGTCGTGATTAATCACACCAATTTGGCTTCCCCTTAACGTCTCCCATAGGATATTATTGACTGCTTTCCTTTTGTATTCCAGATCTGGTGAATCTGCCCTTTTGATCAAGGCTGACACCGTTGCTTTCTGACCATTCGCTTGAATATTTTCTGCAATTCGGATGATTTTTCTCGAAATTTCTTCTGGTTCTTCGTTTCTTAAGTCATTAGTTCCACAATGGATGGTTATTTCGTCTGGGTTGCTTTTCATAGTGGGCTGTATATACGATTTCATATCTTCCGTTGTTGCTCCCGGGAACGTTTTGATGTGGACGATTGTATTGTGAATCTCTTTGTTGATACTTTGCCTTTTAATTTGCTTGAGCATCGAGTCGCCGACAATACATACTTCCTTTTTTTGATCCAGGTTTCTCTGTTGATGCATCCTTCCCTGCCCCGGCTGAAAATCTCTCCTCTGATTGTTCTCAGCTACAACCGAACTGTCGAAGCCAACCTGCATCTCCCCATCATCACCAGACATACTTGACAAACGATGGAACCGATTTCTTGATTCAAAAGATGGCTTCGAAGATATATTGTATTCTCGTCTTGCTGTTATTGATGGAAAATGCCATTCATCTGCTGTGTTTCTTCTTGGCACAATTGTTTCTGTGTCATTTGGGTGTTGAACAATTCTTGACTGGAATTGCGGCTCTTTTGTTCTCCAAAGAAAACCATTTGTCAAGGGTGCTGGTTCATTATTGAGTTGACGATTGTTGTATTTGATAGTATTATTCGGAAATTCATGGTTAATTGATTCTTCTTTTTGAAAGCTTCTTTTCCATGCTACAAGATCTTGCATTTTGATAAGTTCTCGTTTCAAACTTAGATTTTCTTCCGACAACTTTCTCTTTTCTCTTTCTAAAATGTCTACCTTTTCCCTCATTTCATTCAAGCTTTTACTTTCAATCGTCTTTGCTAGCTCTTCTACCCTAATTTTGAGCATTTGAAATTCGTTGTACGGAGTGAAGTGACCACTGCTGTCATGCTGCATACTAAAATCTGATGTTGTTTTTATTGATTTTTCGTTTTCTGTTGATTCATTCGACTTTTTGCTGGACGTTTTAATTTCTGCTGGTCTGTCTTTCAATTTGCTTGAGACAAAGTAGGAGTTCCCATCTTTCGTTGGCCGATTTGTTATCAGGCCATTTGCTTCGAGGTCTCTCAGCGTTGTTGTAACCGTTTGGAGAGAAACAATATCGTTTAAAAAACCTAACTTCGCCAGATAGGCGGTTATTGACTCCTCGTCTGGTCTCTTCCTTTGTACGTCTCTTATATTTTCTATTGCTTCGTTGACCTTTTCGAAATCTATCCAAGAAAATTCGTTAATGCTTGCTGCTTCATCAGACACGTCCGACCCTGACGACGCCATGACGAGAACAGCACGTCGAGATATCTTTGAAAATTCGTTGGAATGGTACATTTTTAACTTCAAAACGTTTGTGTAAGTTGTTAAATAGTGACAATATACAGCTATTATCCATTCACTTGGTTCAATACCCAAGATAAATGCGTATGATCATCAAAATAAGCGGACATTTAAAGGTTCACTGATGACGTCATATTTCCATTAATAACACCAACATAACACGCTGTTTAAAACAAATGAGCCTGAAACAGCCTGCCTTGCTTGTATTTTATTGGCTTCTAGAAACGAAGTAAGATTAAGAGGGACACTTGGGGGCATTCGTATCGTATTTCGTTGTCAGAGGTGAAATTCTTGGATTTACGAAAGACGAACAACTAGGAAAGCATTAGCCAAGAATTTTCTCGTTAATCAAGAATTGGTTTATGTGAAGTGGCTCGAAGACTGTCAGATACTGTCCTAGTTCTAACTATAAGGTGCCGAATAGGGATCAGCGGACGTTATTTTCTGACCCCGTGGGCATCTTATAGAAAACCTAAGCCCTTAGATCTTCTGGGCCGTGCGCGCGCTGCACTGACGGTGGCGTGAGTCTTAACCTTCGCCTATACGTGTGGGTAATCTTGTCAAATATCGTCGTGATGGGCATAGAACATTGCAAGCATTGATCTTAAACGAGGAGTTCCTAATAGGCGGGATCGCGCGCGCTGCACTGACGGTGGCGTGAGTCTTAACCTTCGCCTATACGTGTGGGTAATCTTGTCAAATATCGTCGTGATGGGCATAGAATATTGCAAGTATTGATCTTGAACGAGGAGTTCCTAGTAAGCGGGATCGCGCGCGCTGCACTGACGGTGGCGCGGTCTTAACCTTCGTATACAGGTGTGGGTGATCTTGTCAAACATCGTCGTGACGGGCATAGAACATTGCAAGTATTGATCTTGAACGAGGAATTCCTAGTACGCGGGATCGCGCGCGCTGCACTGACGGTGGCGTGAGTCTTAACCTTCGCCTATACGTGTGGGTAATCTTGTCAAATATCGTCGTGATGGGCATAGAACATTGCAAGTATTGATCTTGAACGAGGAGTTCCTAGTAAGCGGGATCGCGCGCGCTGCACTGACGGTGGCGCGAGTCTTAACCTTCGCCCATACGTGTGGGTAATCTTGTCAAATATCGTCGTGATGGGCATAGAACATTGCAAGTATTGATCTTGAACGAGGAATTCCTAGTAAGCGGGATCGCGTTGACTACGTCTCTGTTTTTGTACACACAACCCGTCGCTATTACCGATTGAATTGTCTTGCAAGACTTATGGATTGGTACAACTTTGGCCGGCAACGACTGAGGTCGATCACCAAGGACATGTTTAATTTAGAGGATGTCGTAACAAGGTTGTCAGTAAATGTCTGGGTAGTGGGTGTGACAAGGTGTGGTCATGTGGCGTCACTCGATAATTTCAGCTGTTGTTAGTTACTAGAAATCGGAAATGCTAGCAAATTATGCAGTAAATAAGGATGAATTTTCAAACAAGATCAATACCTGCAATGTTGATCCATTACTACGTAATTTGCTAGCATTTCCGAGACGTAGTCAACGCGATCCCGCTTACTAGGAACTCCTCGTTCAAGATCAATACTTGCAATGTTCTATGCCCATCACGACGATATTTGACAAGATTACCCACACGTATGGGCGAAGGTTAAGACTCGCGCCACCGTCAGTGCAGCGCGCGCGATCCCGCTTACTAGGAACTCCTCGTTCAAGATCAATACTTGCAATGTTCTATGCCCATCACGACGATATTTGACAAGATTACCCACACGTATAGGCGAAGGTTAAGACTCACGCCACCGTCAGTGCAGCGCGCGCGATCCCGCGTACTAGGAATTCCTCGTTCAAGATCAATACTTGCAATGTTCTATGCCCGTCACGACGATGTTTGACAAGATCACCCACACCTGTATACGAAGGTTAAGACCGCGCCACCGTCAGTGCAGCGCGCGCGATCCCGCTTACTAGGAACTCCTCGTTCAAGATCAATACTTGCAATGTTCTATGCCCATCACGACGATATTTGACAAGATTACCCACACGTATGGGCGAAGGTTAAGACTCGCGCCACCGTCAGTGCAGCGCGCGTGATCCCGCTTACTAGGAACTCCTCGTTCAAGATCAATACTTGCAATGTTCTATGCCCATCACGACGATATTTGACAAGATTACCCACACGTATGGGCGAAGGTTAAGACTCGCGCCACCATCAGTGCAGCGCGCGCGATCCCGCTTACTAGGAACTCCTCGTTCAAGATCAATACTTGCAATGTTCTATGCCCATCACGACGATATTTGACAAGATTACCCACACGTATGGGCGAAGGTTAAGTCCGCGCCACCGTCAGTGCAGCGCGCGCGATCCCGCTTACTAGGAACTCCTCGTTCAAGATCAATACTTGCAATGTTCTATGCCCATCACGACGATATTTGACAAGATTACCCACACGTATGGGCGAAGGTTAAGACTCGCGCCACCATCAGTGCAGCGCGCGCGATCCCGCTTACTAGGAACTCCTCGTTCAAGATCAATACTTGCAATGTTCTATGCCCATCACGACGATATTTGACAAGATTACCCACACGTATGGGCGAAGGTTAAGTCCGCGCCACCGTCAGTGCAGCGCGCGCGATCCCGCTTACTAGGAACTCCTCGTTCAAGATCAATACTTGCAATGTTCTATGCCCATCACGACGATATTTGACAAGATTACCCACACGTATAGGCGAAGGTTAAGACTCACGCCACCGTCAGTGCAGCGCGCGCGATCCCGCTTATTAGGAACTCCTCGTTCAAGATCAATGCTTGCAATGTTCTATGCCCATCACGACGATATTTGACAAGATTACCCACACGTATGGGCGAAGGTTAAGACTCGCGCCACCGTCAGTGCAGCGCGCGCGATCCCGCTTACTAGGAACTCCTCGTTCAAGATCAATGCTTGCAATGTTCTATGCCCATCACGACGATATTTGACAAGATTACCCACACGTATAGGCGAAGGTTAAGACTCACGCCACCGTCAGTGCAGCGCGCGATCCCGCTTACTAGAACTCCTCGTTCAAGATCAATGCTTGCAATGTTCTATGCCCATCACGACGATATTTGACAAGATTACCCACACGTATAGGCGAAGGTTAAGACTCACGCCACCGTCAGTGCAGCGCGCGCACGGTCCAGAAGATCTAAGGGCTTAGGTTTTCTATAAGATGCCCACAGGGTCAGAAAATAACGTCCGCTGATCCCTATTCGGCACCTTATAGTTAGAACTAGGACAGTATCTGACAGTCTTCGAGCCACTTCACATAAACCAATTCTTGATTAACGAGAAAATTCTTGGCTAATGCTTTCCTAGTTGTTCGTCTTTCGTAAATCCAAGAATTTCACCTCTGACAACGAAATACGATACGAATGCCCCCAAGTGTCCCTCTTAATCTTACTTCGTTTCTAGAAGCCAATAAAATACAAGCAAGGCAGGCTGTTTCAGGCGATTTCATTTGTTTTAAACAGCGTGTTATGTTGGTGTTATTAATGGAAATATGACGTCATCAGTGAACCTTTAAATGTCCGCTTATTTTGATGATCATACGCATTTATCTTGGGTATTGAACCAAGTGAATGGATAATAGCTGTATATTGTCACTATTTAACAACTTACACAAACGTTTTGAAGTTAAAAATGTACCATTCCAACGAATTTTCAAAGATATCTCGACGTGCAAAGCAGAAATATGTTTCACTGATGACGTCATCAGTAGAACTTTGATAGTCCGTATCTCGAAAACAAAAAACGCTAGAGCATTGATGTTTTAGAATATATTTCATCTTTTTTGGTTATCTTTCGAATGGCGGGTTCAGATTGCCTCTATCTCAATTTTCATTTTCTTGTGACAGTTAATTAGGCGATCCAATGGTCACGTGACCGGAAGCAAAATCTTGATTGGTATCTGGTGGATTCGGATTCTCCAGTGGGTAAGGATCACAAAACCGTTTTCAGAACTTTGACAACCCCTGTAATTAGATTGTTATGGTTTTTTCCCTGTCTAGTCTTCGCCACAATGCATGTAATTTTCTTTAGTAGGCTTGATTTCCTCTAACGTGGAAGGGCAGGATTCTGACAAGATCACTTAATTTAAGGAGGCATATGAGAGCCAAAAAACTGTCATGGCATGGTTATCCGTTAGTAGCTGATGCAAAGTTAACGATTGTTTTACTGTGTAGGATACTTTGAAGAATTTATCACAGAATTTCGATTGAATTTATTGTTTACAGAGGAAAGAGGGAAAGAGCATTCACAAAACTTGGCAACAAGAACAGAGTGCCCCGTTTCTGTCTAGAGAAGATCAAGAACTTGATTACAATTACTCTGGAACCAAACATCTGCAAGGACGATTCACTTTGTAGGAGTTTAGAAATGTCTGTTGAAAAATGAATACCTGCAAGTTTGCATCGAAAGAAGTTTCAGCGCTAGGTTTCCAATGCCGTTTGGAAACCTTGTTCGAATCTGTTTGAATAAAGTTGTATCAGAAAGTGGTCCACCTGAAAACGTGCACTACCATGTGATGAGTTACCAATCGAAAATGTACAACATGCACAACGTGGTCCTCGTTCAAAACGCAAGGCTATCAGGAATGCTGGTCATAACAAGTCGGAAAGGATACTCAAAGTATCCGAGATTCAAATAGTGACGATGATGAACTCATTCTTGCTGTAGAACCTGAAAATACACCATGGACTCCAACAAGACCGCCAGTACCATTCGGACCACCTGAGGTAAATGATTTGCTCAACTTAGAGGATGAAGAACAGAATTCTACTGTTTTGTCAAATGCAGACAGACGAGCAAGTTCATCAGCCAGATATAGCCTTACATGCTTTAGCTTCGTATTCTTCTACTAATTCGTCAATGCCTGCAAGACCTCGTCGAGTTGTTCGTCCTCCAGAGTACATGCAGTATCAACAGTTTGCCAATCCGCGTTCATTTCTATCGGTTAATTCTGTGCAGACTCAGGTTACAGCTCAATCTTTTCGTCATACAATTTGGCCATATATGTCATATCTACCGTGGAATAGGCCAATTGAAACTCAGTGTTATAATCTTATCGTAACGCCAGTGACTCCAAATAAACTTGTATACATGTATCTATCACCCACTACTTACCTTCGTCGAGTACATACTCTTATGAACGATACGAAAAGATTCTGAAGTTTACCTACGATTTTACATCGTACTGTACATCATACGTTGAGGATATATTATAATCGCTGTTATCGTCTTATGGATTTATTAGATTTACGTGGCAATTTTCATCGTAATGCAGAATCTCATCGGAAATGATACCAGCGAATGAAGCTTTTGATGTAAAGAAGCGTGTTGCCGTTAAAAAAGAACAAAAGGCTGCCGATTCATATTAACTATGACCTAAACTTCAGGTCCCAAATCCTTCTCTCCGAATTCTTTTTTTCACTTTCACTTCTCTCCGACTTCTGGGTCGCTCGCATGGGTTATGTCTTTTATTTCATGAAATTTGGGTGTCTCTGGGAGAAGCTCACATAATTTTCTTGCTGTCGAAAACTTCAATGTTATGTTAATGACGTTGGTGAGGGGGTTTGCAAAAACGTGACTGTCTAGACAGAGACCAAAAAAGTGAACTGAGAGAACTTCGACTTGCGATCTGAAATATCTTGTGTCTAAGTGATTTCACTAAACCAGACAACTCATGATAATCAAATAGCAAGAGATAAGTGAATTTGAATTTTTGTTTAGTTAATACTGTTTGTTTTGTTGGTTTTACATTGATATTTCGTGTCTTTGTTATGCCCTGTTGTGATATCTTTGTTGTCGATTCTTCGAATCAAACCTTCAGTCTAATTGTGATATTTGCTTTTTCACCCCTTAATTTTGTGGGAATTCTTACCTAATTTACCACAACGTGGCACCTCCGACGGGACTAGTTATCATTTGTTGCTGTGATTATCGAACATTCGTATTTGGGGGAGTGAATTTGCAAAAATAGTATGGCAACAACGAGAGGAAAAGAAAAAGAACTTGAGTCTGTTGGGCCGTCTCATGACTCAAATGTAAACAAACACGAAATTGAACAAAAAAGTGTATCAATTCTGTCTGTATTGAAGAAATTCAATTATTTCGACATATCGACAAAATAAATTTTATTTCATTGGAAAAAGGAGTATTTAATCACCAAAGAAAGCAACATCCTTAGAGCCTTTTGAAGTTTCACTAAGTGAAATAGAGTCATCTTTATCAGCCATAGAAGAGGAAACCAAACAAAAGCAGAGAAGTGATCAACTTGATTTTGAGGCCCAAATAAAAGCAAGGTTGAGAATAGAAGAGGAGAAAGCTGAAGCAGCAAATCTGGAACGACAAGAAAAAATTGTCATAGAGCTAGAGAAGAAAAAACTGGAACTAGCTGAAAGGAAAAGACTCAAAACAAAGTTGCCTGATTTACAAATATCAAGATTTCTAGGTATTCACCTTTACTGGGTTAGGTTTTGGGGCTTATTTGAGATGCAGATAGACAAACCTCCAATTAGAGATGCGGCAAAATTCTTCCTTTTAAAAGAACTACTCATCCCCACAAAGTTCGAGTTGATAGTCTTTGAGTTGTACAAAACTTCAAAATTGCGATAAACAGCGGAATCATTTTCAGGCATACTTAAAAGCTTTGCGATTCAAAAGTTAAATTAAAAAGGCCATTACAAAGTTCTACCATCGATTCAAAAGGATTGCGTACCTACCAAACAAAAAATTTTGGTCATTTATGAATTTTCGTGCCGGTGTGATGCCAGGTACGTAAATCATACTTCCCAGAGATTAGGTGATAGGATAAAGCAGCATGTCCCTACTAATACTCGTCTGCACAATTTTCGGCAAAGAGAGCAACCACCCCGTGGCTCTAAACAACAACCTAGTCGCAAACATGATTCGGCCATAGGGCAGCATCTACTCGACAACCCCAATTTGTGCGAAAAATTACAGCGAGGATTGTTCAAAAATCATTGACAAAGCAAGATCTTTGTTTCACTTAGGGGTTTTGGAATCTGTCTACATCAAAACCAAAAAGCCGGTTCTGTGTAGACAGAACGAGTTCGTTTTATCACTTGGACTCTTCAAATAATTCTATTGGTCTTCCCGCTGTATCCAACCAGCTGATTGGTGTTTAAAACACAATGCCAATTCAGCTTTTCTTCTCTCTGATTGGTGCATTTCGAGCCGCATCTGGGTATGAATTCCACCTTAGTCCATTGTTTCGGTCTGTTTCTGACGTGCATACTCTGAGGAGTGTCAGACGAAAAAGCTTTTGAGTATCATAAATCTTCAGAATGGGCGGATCACAGTAGAAGCATGAAAATGGGATTGTGTTCAGGGCGGATCCAGCATGAAAATGGGACGGTTGCTCATCGGGGACCGGGGGCGGAGCCCCCGGAAAATTTTTGGGACCACGCCCTTTTTTATTTGGGACCACACCCTTTTTTATTTGGGGAAACGCCCTTTTTATTTGTGGAAACACCCTTTTTCGTTGGGGCACCTCCTACTACCAGACAATGCCTTGAAGTTTAAAATAACTACTATAATGCTACGATACGACAAAACTGTAATATTGTACAGCTCAATACTTGTAACACAAGGAAGATACATTGATAAGCCTGCATGTCCAATTAATGCAATGGAAGCTGCGTTATACAAACAATTGCCATTTGCCAGAGTTCTATAGAGCAAGAGCATTAGTTCATTATGATTATGTATTGTAAGAAAATTGCTGCCTTATCTCTGTTATCATTTTAATTACAGGAAAGTATGTAAAAGTAAAAGTATGGTTTACGGCATAATATATTCTAATTGCTTATTACAAAATTCATAGCGAACTTCGATATGTATTTTCAAGAAAAACAAAACTCGTAATGAGTCGTTAATATAGACAAACCAAAGAACACTGTCAGATTCTAAAAATACGCCCACTGTTGTACTCATGGAAACGGTTGTACTGTACACGGTACGCCTCAATCACGCAACAGAACTGGCGGGCCTATCAAGAATTTCAAGAAAACTCTTGGAGGATTCACTTAGAAATTATATTGGCAAAAAAAGAGGATATACACTGGAAATAACTAATCTAAAACTTGAAAAATCTTAAGCTTTTGAAGAAAATTATCGCGAAATAAATCAAGAATAAATTTTGAAATAAAATAAATCCTATCATCGACCGAAGTTACATTCTTCCTTTCCTACTTCCTTCCTACTAAAAATGAGCTTTTTCAGACATTTATCTGTCGATGAAACATTAATGAAAATAATCAAACAAAAAGCCGATTTTAGGAATATGAAAAAGAGACATAAGTTGACTTTCCAGTCTATTTTTTTACCTTACGGTGCGAAGGTTACCACATTTTTCCCTCTGACTCTCTGGGAACTGCATGTCCGAAAAATCGCAAGTGGGAACCCGCCATCTCTCCTGTTTTGCTGACAATTTCCCCCTTTCTATTATTCTGTTACATTCATTGATAATTCCAGAAATATCATCAGATTTACCAGGATTATTTAACATTATATAGAGCTTTTCAAGCACACTTTCAGGTTTACTACAGCCAGCCATTTCATTGCATCAACCGAATTGCTACTCAACCTACTTTTGTCGTCCTTGTCACTGCTGCCAATGCACGTTGGGTAAAATGCACTATTTTCAAGCAATATAATTGGATAACTAGAAATTTCAAAACCAGAGAGTTGCTCGAGGTTGCTCCCGCTCAAACGGAGACAATGAGAGTACCCTCAATGCCAGGTTTTGATTGGTTAAGCTTTAATCACGGTTGCTCAGTATGCAGTAAACGACTGGCCCAAGGTTGCTCCCGCCAATTCTGAAAACTCGAGAAGCCATTGGAGGAGAGCAACATTTTCTGTCTATTGATTGGTTCATTTAAACAGTGGAGCATTATTCCAGTCTGGAAATTAGCAGAAACGACCATTGAATTCCTAAAGAAATGTAAATCTGCCTCCGCAGTGGTTAATTCAATATTGAAATCGGAAACTTTTAACGAAGAAGGGATATCAATAAATTTAGTTCGCGCAGTAAAACATTAAAACAAACATTAAAACAAACATTGAAAACAAAAAAATCGACTTTCATTATTTGAAAAATTTGACAGTTGCTTGAGCAACTCTAGCAACCCCCTGGATCCGCCCCTGCAAAAGGTCGCCATACTCCCATTTGTGACAAACAGCAAAGAGAACCAGGGATGACAGCAGCCAATGATCAAAACGTGATTCACCCAGTTGTAGTAGTGCAAGTAGAGGGCGTGAAGTGCAGAGCACTTTTGGACAATAGATCAAGCAGTAATTACGTCTTCAACAAGAGCCCAGTGAGACAAGTTCATAAATCAATTGAAACTCTGCTAGGAATATTGAACAGGGCGGTAGATGTGTATCATGTTGAAATAAATGACACTTTGAAGAAGTTCAGCGTGAGATCGGAAGTCAATGCAGTTGAGAAGAACATGTTGCTCAGCTTACCAAACCCAAGGTATGCTAAGATGGTAAGTGCAAAACCACCTGAATGGGGCCAACATGGAGGATGTTGCACCCAAAGATATTCTGCCTGTTCGTATGGTATTAGGGAAAAATGTCCACTCCTATATCAAAACATCTGAACCTCGAAGAGTTGGGAAAGCTGGCGAGCCGATTGCAGAAAAAACATCCTCGGATGGGTGACTATGTCACCTGGAAGAGAAGAGACCAATTCAGCAATCATGTTCACAAGAACCTCGCATGATGATTTCATTCAATTATGCAGATTGGCTGAGTGTAGTAGACAAATGGCCAGAGATGATTGTTATCAGATTAGATGATGATTCAGAGCAAGAGAAGCAACCAGTAAGAGAAATCCTACAAGTAGCGGTTGAAGGAGAGTCAGATGAAATCGTTGAATTGCTGAAGAGAAAGAGCTGATGGAAAGTCGTGAGAATATTAGCTTGGAAAAAGAGGTTCTCAAAGAACTACAAGAAGGAGCAGAGAATTAAAGATCCCTTGTCAACAGAACAAATCCAAGAGCAAGTAGATTTCCTTGTTAAAAGAGCCCGACAAGATGTAAAGGGAACCCTTGACAGTGAAAGGTTGAACCTAGTTAAGAATGGAAAAGGAATCTACGAATGCATTCAGCAAAACTCATTGATCACACTCAGCTACAAATCCTGCACGGGGGAGTATCTCTTACGATGGCAAAGGTTCGTGAGAAGTATTAGATTCGCAAGCTACGAAGTGTTATAAAGGGAATTCGAAAAGGTTGTCACGGTTACAAAAGATTTCAAGCAACAGCCGCACCTGAAATTCTACCTGGAAACCTACAACGTAAAAGATCGGAGGGAAACATGTCATTTGAGGACGTGGGAGTTGATTTCACAGGACCAATCAAAACGAAAGCAAATCAGACAGCAAAGCCTACGTTATTCTGTATACCTGTGCATTAACACGAGGAATGCACCTTGAACTCTCATCTATAATGCAAAGTGTAAGCCGAGTCTCAAGCAGTTCATAGCATCTAGCGGCAGGCCATCAGAAATAATTTCAGATAATGGGAGCACATTTATTTCCGCCTCAAAGTGGATGGAAAAGGTGAGAAAGGGCGAAAAGCTTCAAGATAATCTGGAAAAGGAAGAGGTACAATGGCGGTTCAATCTTATCCGTGCCAGTTGGTGGGGAGGAATGGTAATCATCGAACGAATGGTAATCATCGCTGATTCATCACTATACAAGGCAGTCGGTTCTGCAAAGTTGACATTCACAGAGTTACAGGAGGTTGTTTTAGACATACAGATAGTACTCAATAACAGGCCACTAGCTTACACCGAGGATGATGTAGAACTACCAAGACTTACTCCGAATACGCTAATGTTTAGAAATGCTAATCACATGTTAGATGAAGATCTATCGGAATTCGTTGAAAGAGACTTGCGAGAGAGAGCAAAGTATCTAAAGAGATGCAAAGATGCAGTTTGGAAGAGATGGGACAGAGAATACTTACAAGTACTTCGAGAGAAACATATTGCAATTCACTCAAGGAAAGGAGCGCATATGAAAGAAGGAGATTTAGCTATGATTAAAGGCAACGGTGTGGCGGAAGTGTCAATCAAATCAAGCTGTCAATCAGGCAAAACGACCTGCAAAAACGTGTTGGTAAAAATTTGTAGAGAGAGAGAACTTCGAACTTGAAACTAATACATGAACAACTTGGTGAATCTTGAAACTTTGAAAACTTAGAATTGAAACAGAATTCGATTATGTTGGTTATATACTTGTTATTCTTTTTGAATTGTTTTGTTGCTTTAAATTTACTCGGTCGTGTTTTTCTTGGGACTTCTGGACTTCTGTTCTGACTATACATTTGTCTTATCCCGCGTTTTTCGCATTTTCAACACTGAAAAGTGGCGACCCTGCCAGGACAACAAAGAACTTTGAATCATTCTGAGGTATTTATCAAACATTTCATACTATTTTATGTGGTTATTGAAACTAAGGGACTGAAATCGAAGGAATCATAAGTATCGAATATCAACGAAGAAACTTTCAACTAGGCCTAAGTTTACCTTTTGTTTACCTTTGTCTTTGCATTGAACTCGGTCAATAGACTAATAAAATGGCGGCATTAAAAGAAAAATTCAAAAAGCAGCTGCTATTAGAGCACATGAAACTTGACGATGCGCAAGAAACCCTTCTAACTAATAATGTTGATGATATTAATTTATCATTGAAATCACTATGCAAAGCAATAGAGAAGCTGCAACAATCAAAAGATGACATTATGCAAGAACTAGTGGAAAGCGATGAATCCCTCGAAAACATTAAAGAATGGGGGCTGGCTCAGAAATACGAAGTAAAAACCTTCTGTGCAGTCCGAGATGACTTGAATAAAAAATTGAAAGAGATATCAGCAGAAGAAAATGAAAATAGACGTCAGCGCAAGCTAGATGAACTGCAACTAGAAGAAGAATGGATAAAAAAGAGGGCAGACATGCAAAGTCAAATTATCAACAGTGGAGCAGCAAGCAATCAGCAAGCAAGCATCAATAAAACTACAGCAGTCAAACTGCAAAAATACACAATCACACCGTTTCGAGGAGATTATCAAGACTGGCTAAGGTTTTGGAACCAGTTCTCTGTTGAAGTAGATGGCTCTAATATTGCAGAAATTAGCAAATTCAATTATTTGCTTGAGCTAGTTAAAGGAAAACCACGAGATGACATTATGAGACTGCCTCACAGTACAGAGGGATACGAAGAGGCCAAGCGTATCCTTGTTGAAACATATGGCAAGGATATCAAAATTCATAAATCTCTCATCAAAGATCTAGAGGGTCTACGCAGCATTGACAGCATACACAAAAGGCATCAAGTTCATGAGTTCTACAACAAACTTGCAAGAATAGTGAGAACTCTGGGCACTATGAAAAAGCTTGATACAGCACAGAGTGCAGTTTACACTTTGATGGATAAGTTAGGCCCCGTAAGAGAAATCATCACCCAAGCAGAAGATCAGTGGGAGGAATGGAGTTTGGAAGATCTTGTTGAGAATCTACGCAAGTATGTCGATCGTAATCCCCTACAAACCAGAGATGAAGTGAGACGAAGAGATAACACAACAACTGATACACGCAACAGATATGATAAAATGATGATGGGGCAGTTCAAGAACAAATGCATCTATTGTGATAGTCATGAACATACAAGTGGAAAATGCACAAAAATTTTGGATGTGGCAACAAGACGTGAAATACTCAAAAAACGCAAAGCCTGCTTTAATTGTACAGCCATAGGTCACGCTGTATCACAATGCAGACCAAGATCATGTTTTACTTGTGGGCAAAAACATCACACCTCCATATGTCAGCAGAATAAATCTACAATGGATGAAATTAAGTCATCAAAGGATGAAAACCCATCTGAGAAGGTATGAGTGGTACGATTGGACAATTTGGTGCTATACAGGGGTCACTAAATGCAACAATCGAAACAGAACCTGTTCGAATAATGGTTGATACTGGGGCAAGCAGCTCCTACATCTGCAGTGATATCATAACAAGATTACAACTAAAGCCTACAAGAAAAGAAAAAAGGTGTATTGAACAAATGTATGGCACCATGAACAAAGTTGTTGAGATATACAAAATAACTATCAATTCAAATGTCATAAAAGATTTCAAGCTGGATGTTGAGTGTATAAATGCTGAAAAAGACATCTTAACATATCTTCTCAAGCCAGATATTCAATCTCTGAAAACAGATAACCCAAGAATACGGAGGTTGTCTTTTGCTGATGAAACAACAGCTGCCAAATATCTGCCTGTTCACATAATGCTTGGAGTAAGTGACTATCAACGCATTCGAACAAGTGAGCCACCAGTTCTTGGGCTTGATACAAACAAGGACCCTGTTGCTGAGTTTACCATGCTCGGATGGACACTATTTGGAGGATCTACAGTAATGAAACCTAAAGATAAGCAATCTCTTTTACATACTGGCCAAGAAGAGTTTGAAAAACTTTGCTCCCTTGATGTTCTTGGACTTACTGAACCTACAAAATCTGAGCAATTCAACCATGAAGAGTTCAAAAAACAAATCCACAGGAATGGTGATGGCACTTATGAAACAGCGCTGCCTTGGAAACCAGATCGCATGGCATTGCCGGACAACAGAGAGGCAACTAAAGCAAGGCTTAGTGTGACTGCTAGAAGACTGGAAAGAATTGGAAAACTTGAAGAGTATGACCAAATAATGCAGGAACAAATACAGACTGGCATTCTTGAGCAAACAAATGATGACTCAACTAACACAGTTGTGCACTACATACCACACCAACCAGTTGTGCGAGAACAAGCGCAGACCACGAAACTCAGAATCGTTTATGATTGCTCAGCGAAAACATCTCAACAATTACCGTCGCTGAATGAATGCTTGGAAACAGGTCCGGCTCTTCAACCAAAGTTATTTGATATTTTATTGCGCAGTCGTTTCAAGAGATTCTTGATCATCGGAGACATTCAAAAGGAATTTTTACAAATTCGACTAAAAAAGATAGACCGCGATGCTCAAAGAATCATCTGGTATAACAACTTGAAAGATCGTAAACCTGTAGAGTATCGATTTACACGAGTGATCTTTGGGGCAACATCTAGCCCATATATTCTGGGGGCAACAATAGAAAAACATTTGCAACAATATGAAAACGAGTTTGCTCCTACAATTTCAGCACTTAGGCGTGATACATATATCGATGATATTGAAGGGGGTGGTGACACACCTGAAGAAGCAGCAAAGTTCAAAAATGAGGCAATAACCATTATGAGAGATGCTGGGTTTCAACTACATAAGTGGCATTCTAACCTTCGACAGCTTGAATCTGATGAAAATGCTGATACCGAAACAACCTATGCAAAAACCACAACAGGAAATGAGAGTTCTGATACAAAGATTCTGGGAATACCATGGAACAAAGCCGATGACAGTTTGTCTGTTGAATTGGTGAGCTGTACCAATGCCCAGCACACTACCAAGCGTAAAATGATATCACTCATTAACTCGTTGGGTATCACCAATCATGATATCAGCTAAACTATTGTTCAGTGAAGTTTGCAAACTAAAAACAGGATGGGATGAATGCATTCCCAAGACAATTCAAAGAAAGTGGAAATCCTGGTTGTCAACCCTTAAACACTGCAATAAAATAACTTTACCAAGAAGTCTTGCTTCTCAGGTACAAAGTGAATTCGTACTCCATGGTTATGCTGATGCTAGTGGAGTGGCAGTATGTGCAGCTATCTATGTTGTTGAGTATAAATTTGGCCAACCAATATCTCAAAATCTACTTGCAGCCAAATCAAGAGTTGCTCCGCAAGACACTAGTATCCCGAGACTAGAACTGATTGCAGCCCACACCCTTGCAAAGTTGCAGTCAAACGTCAATAGTGCCTTGGTCGAAGTTCGAATATCATCAGTTCATTTCTGGGTGGACAGCACAACAGTACTCTATTGGTTGTCAAATCAAGGTTCCTATGCAGTATTTGTACGGAATCGTGTCAACAAGATTAAAGAACTTGCCGATGGAATGTGGCGCTACGTTCCAAACAAGGAAAACCCCAGTGATATCGTGACAAGAGGAGCTGAGCCCAAAAATCTTAATGACCTTTGGTTCCACGGACCAAGATGGATATCCGATGAAGAACAATGGCCAGTCCAATCTGACATTGTGAAAACTAAGGAAGCAACAGTGGAAGAAAGCGCGAAAAGTACCAAGGTTTTAATGTCACAGAACACATTGAAAGAGACAGGAGACAGAGAAAGTTTCTTTGAACATATGATAAGCAGATACAAGTTTGAAAAACGTATTCGTATAACCGCATTCATCAAACGTTTTCAGCAAAACTGTAGAGGTGGTCGTCTCAATGGGCCACTTAAGCTAACAGAGATACAACAAGCCGAAAAATTGTGGGTCAAACTAGCACAAGAACACGAGCTATTGGACCCAAACCTCAAGATACTTAAAGACGACGACGGAATTCCAAGAGTTGATGGTCGTATACCTGGTTATCAACCAATATTGCTTCCAAGCAAAGGATCATTCTCACAATCAATTGTTGAATATTTTCATGAACGAACCCTACTCGGGGGAGTTCAATCAACTATGGCAAAACTACGAGAGCGTTTTTGGATACCACGGCTGAGATCATTAGTGAAGAAGATTATCTACTCTTGCAACCTATGTAAGAAACTAAGAGCCAAGCTACTGAAAGCACCCTCAACGTCCAATCTGCCGAAATTTCGTGTAGAACTAGTAGAGCCGTTTGCTGCAACAGGTGTTGACTTCGCCGGTCCACTGCTTTAAAAAACCAACAATCGTGAGACAGCAAAAGCCTACGTAGCCCTCTTCACCTGTGCAGCTACTCGAGCAGTACACCTGAAACTTTGCCAAGAGATGTCGGCTGAGGAGTTTAAACATGCTTTAAAAGAGTTTGTAGCAAGACGAGGCACTCCAAAACTTATCGTCACTGACAATGCGAAAACATTCCAGACAACAGCAACGTGGCTTCGAAAGCTAGAATCAGATGAAGATCTTCATTACTATCTCAATGCTGAACAAATTGAGTGGAGATTTAATATGTCTCTTGCCCCATGGTGGGGTGGGTTTTTTGAGAGACTTGTCGGCATTATGAAATCAAGTTTGTCAAAGTGCATCGGTCGAGCCATGTTGACCTTCAAAGAACTGGAAGATGTTTTACTCAACGTCGAGTGTTTCATGAACAATCGACCCCTAGTTTACGTTGGAGAGGAATTCGATAGACCTGTCTTAAAACCAAATATCTTACTTCGTGGGACACCAACAACCTTTCTTGAAGAAGACCTCGATCAGTTTGATGAAGTCGAAGCAGCCTCTAAACGATATCGTTATTTGAAGACTTGCCGCGAGGGACTAAGAAAGAGATGGCTTAACGAATATCTACGTGCGTTAGAAGAACGACACAAACAAGACAAAGATTCAAAGCAAAAATTACCTCAAGTTGGATCAATAGTCATGATTACGGACAATTTAAGCTTCAAGCCAAAATGGAACATTGGAAAGATTATAGGAAGTATTTCCGGAAAAGATGGAGCTATTCGAGGATTCAAGATAAAGAACTCAAAAGGTTTCATCATAGAGAGACCGGTACAAGCTGTACGAGATTTAGAAATCAGAAGCAACGAGTTACATCACGATGACAACGGCAGACAGAAAGAAAGTCAACCAGGAGAGCTTCCTCGGCAGCGAAGCGAAAGAAAGGCTAAGACTGAAGCAAAGGACAAAATAGCCGGAGTTTGCATGGAAGATTGATTATCCAACAGGATTTATATTAAAGCTGTATGACACTTTAATAGGGGGAGTGTGTGGCGGAAGTGTCAATCAAATCAAGCTGTCAATCAGGCAAAACGACCTGCAAAAACGTGTTGGTAAAAATTTGTAGGAGAGAGAGAACTTCGAACTTGAAACTAATACATGAACAACTTGGTGAATCTTGAAACTTTGAAAACTTAGAATTGAAACGGAATTGGATTATGTAGGTTATATACTTGTTATTCTTTTTGAATTGTTTTGTTGCTTTAAATTTACTCGGTCGTGTTTTTCTTGGGACTTCTGGATTTCTGTTCTGACTATACATTTGTCTTATCCCGCGTTTTTCGCATTTTCAACAACGGGAAGAACCGAGCAAATTGGAAGATAGGAATTATTACTGATCTGATACCTTGAGGAGATAGAATTGGTCGTGCAGTGCCGGGAAGTCGTCATTGGAGAGATACAGTTCCTCTACCCACTTGAATAACATTGTGACGAGGAAGTGAAGAAGTCTACGAGACTGGATGCAAAAGCGCAGGAATTTGGTCCTAAGCGGAGAGCAACTGTTGATGAAAGTGAAACATCAAGGAACATATGGATACGGAGAAGAATATAGCATTTGATATTTATCTTCATAACTTTTTACTTGACCCCTTCGGACTCAAATTTGGAGGAGGTTGTCGGAAACTTCATATTTATGCCAATAACGTTAGTGAGGACGTTTTCAAAAACGTGACTGTCTAGAGAGAGACCAAAAAGTGAACTGAGAGAACTTCGTCTTGCGATCTGAAATATCTTATGTCTAAGTGATTTTACTGACCCAGAGAACTCGTGAAAATCAAATAACAAGAGATAAGTGAATTTGAATTTATTGTTTAGTTTATGCTATTTGTTTTGTCGGTTCTACATTAATATTTCGTGTCTTTGTCTTGCCTTGTTGTGATATCTTTGTTGTCGATTCTTCGAATCAAACCGTGAGTCTAAATTGTAATATTTGCTTTTTCACCCCTCCATTTTGTGGGAATTCTTACCTAATTCACCATATTGCAACATATGTTTAACTCTTCTGAACCTCACTCTCTCGTTTCTCAAGCACTTGAATATGAGGGCTCTGTTAACTCTCGTAACACAATAACTTCTTTTACTCTCTGAACTTACAAAAGACGTGAAAACGGAATCTTAACTATATAGGCAGGGAAATACCTGTAACCATCTAGCAAACTGCCTAATCACAAATTTTTCACTTGATCTGAGTTTAATTTGACAAGGCGGATCGAAAGCCGTTTGGCGCTTTTTTGGGCGTGGTCTCTTAGTCACGTGATCGATGACGTCATTTTTACCGGTTTGAAAAAATCAAAAATCGACATTTCCCCATTTCAAGGGTACCATGCGATAGGAAATGGAGCGCCGAGAAAAACATTCTAAAAGACCTTGGCTATCAGACGCACTGTTTATGAATTAAACGCTGTAGAAGGTGCCACCGCGATTGAGTTCCGATTCAAGAAAATAATGGCTCAAAGCACTCAAGCTTTGAGCCATAATAGCAGCATCAAATTTTAACATTAAGAACATTAAACAGCAAAAGAATAATGCAATAGAATGAATATTAAGTCATGTCGGGTTAGTGTTTAGAGCTTTTATATGGTGAACCTTGCCTTCAAAAGAACCAGTCTTCCTCAGAATCGTCACTGGAAGGAAAGTCCGATACTTCCGATTGGCTTTCATTATCAGTCATAGCTTCAGTTTGTAGTTTATCGGTTGCAGAGTCGTCTTACATGCATTTTATTTCATCAACATCGTCATTGCCCTCATTGGTATCTCTTAAACGTTCACAAGGAACAATTGGTTTAAGTCTCTTTCTCGCATTCCTTTTCTTTCTCTTTGCGGGCTCGGCAAATCCTCACTTTTATATGCTTCAGAAACTTGAGGGTTAGCTTTCTTAGTTCTCGTCATTCTGCTTGCAAATAAGGTGGCAACTTCGTTCAAGTAAACCAATGAGACATCTAACAATCTTGCTCTTCATTCCTTTTCCATCCTTCTTCTTCGTCATATTGATGGTATTTACAACAAATGACATCTGTACCAGCAATGGGCTTGAAAATGTCAACAGGAAACTGCTTGCAGCACTGAATTGGGATCTATAAATGCGTATTCTTGTCTCTACATATGACTTCTTTTTTTCCGTTGTAGCTACATAGTCACTCTAATGAACTCTTTTTCATTCTCTACATCCACCAATTTCAGTTTTTTTCGCTGGCCAGACCGAACTAATGATTCTCTTTATCTGGTGCTTTTAGTAGTAGCTTTTTCCAGATCTTTATTTGCCAGTTCTGAAGAAATACGATGTTGTATCGAAGGTAAGGCGAGTAGTGAAGCGTGATAATTCAGCGCCACTTCCAAATGTTTTAATTCAGTGCCATTTCAGTGGTGCTTAATCTGAAGAGCGACAGATACCCATTCCACGAGTAGAAGAAAAAACTGCAAACTTTGCAACAACTACACATCTTTCTTCTGCTAATATTGCGTGAATGACAAGACGTGTGTCAGCCTCTTGATGATAGCATCGGAACATTGCTGTAACATCATTTCTGTTTGCCCCATGTTTGATACGCTGATATAATTATAGAAGGCAAATGTAGATTCTGCTTATGAAGATTGAAAATCAGTTGGATGAATTGCTGCTTGTCTTTCTTATTATGCAAATATAAAAATTCCTGCCACTGTGCACCTTGCACCAAGCATGTGGCAATGAAATACCAGCATTACCACATTTTCTCCTGGTACCATATCTTTAATGCTTCTCGACATGTAATTTTCGTTTATCATTGCAACACTTGCAGGCATTGAATCTTTTTGTCGTTGCGAAAACCGGAGAGGATTGCCAATCCTTTATCTGTTTGTTGTTTTGACTTCAAGGGACCGCAGAGACATACCTTTTCACATTGACGCAGCATGCCTGCTGTCGTTGCAATCGACAACTGGAACTTCGCGAACGGGATCTTTGCTACGATTGTTCCAACTGTCTGGCAGTCTTCTTTTAGAAAATCATCGTCATCTCATAATCTTCTTAAATTTCCAGTCCGACCTATTCAACTGGTTCTATCCATTATATCTATGGATCTACTCCATATGCATCCAATTTCAATTTTTTGACATGATCTGCGTGCCTTTGTCCTTTTCCGTCATTTCCTTATGCTCTCAAGAGGTCTTAAGCTGCAGTTACCTTCTCATATTAGACTTAAGCAGAATAGGAATGTGTTTTGCTTTTACCAATGTATTAACTGCATCTATGCAATCTATATTGGTGCTGGATCCTTCTCAAAATGGGCCTGCTTTCTTCTTAAATTATTTGATGAAGAGCTTGGTATACTAGGTCACCGCGTATATTTGTGAATTCATATCCTGTCAGACTCGCACCAAATACCTTTTTCATGTCTAGATATGAAGGATGCTCCTCAATTTTTGTTTGTTGCCAGTAAATGTGTCGGTAACACCAGTACTTGGCATGATTGGTATGTGTGTGAAACTAGGCATTGCGGTGAGAAAACGTCATTGCTGCCGGCGCACGAGGGTGCGCGATCACACCGCAATGCCTAGTTTCGCATAGGATGGTCAATGCAAATGCTCTGCATTTCAGACGTAGCTCAGCTTGAAGGTTGATGCCCCATTGCTTTACTTGAAGGCAATTACCACCTTATTTGCAAGCAGAATGACGAGAAATAGGAAAGCTTACACTCATTTTCAAGCACAATGCTGGTACAGATGTCATTGTTGTAAATACCATCAATATGACGAAGAAGAAGGATGGAAAAGGAATGAAGAGCAAGATTGTTAGATGTCTCATTGGTTTACTTGAACGAAGTTGCCACCTTATTTGCAAGCAGAATGACGAGAACTAAGAAAGCTAACCCGCAAGTTTCTGAAGCATATAAAAGTGAGGATTTGCCGAGCCCGCAAAGAGAAAGAAAAGGAATGCGAGAAAGAGACTTAAACCAATTGTTCCTTGTGAACGGTTAAGAGATACCAATGAGGGCAATGATGATGTTGATGAAATAAAATGCATGTAAGACGACTCTGCAACCGATAAACTACAAACTGAAGCTATGACTGATAATGAAAGCCAATCGGAAGTATCGGACTTTCCTTCCAGTGACGATTCTGAGGAAGACTGGTTCTTTTGAAGGCAAGGTTCACCATATAAAAGCTCTAAACACTAACCCAACATGACTTAATATTCATTCTATTGCATTATTCTTTTGCTGTTTAATGTTCTTAATGTTAAAATTTGATGCTGCTATTATGGCTCAAAGCTTGAGTGCTTTGAGCCATTATTTTCTTGAATCGGAACTCAATCGCGGCGGCACCTTCTACAGCGTTTAATTCATAAACAGTGCGTCTGATAGCCAAGGTCTTTTAGAATGTTTTTCTCGGCGCTCCATTTCCTATCGAATGGTACCCTTGAAATGGGGAAATGTCGATTTTTGATTTTTTCAAACCGGTAAAAATGACGTCATCGATCACGTGACTTAGAGACCACGCCCAAAAAAGCGCCAAACGGCTTTCGATCCGCCTTGTCAAATTAAACTCAGATCAAGTGAAAAATTTGTGATTAGGCAGTTTGCTAGATGGTTACAGGTATTTCCCTGCCTAATAGGCTTTAATCCGAAACCGAAATTGTAGCAGATTTTTACAAAATTAAGACTTAGTGATCATTGCCTGACAATAGAAAAGGGGAGACATTTGAAACTTCCCATTCTAAAAGACCAAAGATTTTGCAAATACTGTAGTTATTAAGTAGGGAATGAAACACACTTTGTATCATCTTGTAAAATCTATAACAAACTATAAGATTTATGCCCCCAATTCAAATATATTCCAACAAATGAGCAAAACGCTGATGTGACCTAGCTACTTGTTTTGTTATCCAATATTGTATCCCTGTAGTTTTTTAATTCTAGACCATATATCTTATGAAATAGTGTCGAATTATTAAAAAGTTAATAAAATTAGACTTAATCGGTTCGGCTACTCATACGGGTAGTATTGAGGTTCGGGGTACTTTTGCACAGTCTATGATACATCTAAATACAAAAACAACAAGATACAAAAACAAGGCCAGAATTCACAAGAAACGATCCAGATATCTTTCGATATCTCCCAAGTGGCAAAATATGGCAAGAAGAGCTAACATTTTTATGCTGAAAGCGCAAACATTCTTTAACATTCCTGAGAGAAAATCGAAAGCCGCCTGCAGCTAGAGCTTTGTCGCAACTTAGGCCAACGTCTCGCCGTCGTACTAAAAGGGCTATAATTCGGATAAATGTAGTTTTACAGTTGTTAACCTTGCACAAAAATCAAAAGAAAAGCATATTATACCTAATACAATCAGTAAAAGAACTTACCTATCCCAGATTTATTAGAGTAGAAAGAGTAATAAAAAATATCACCCTTCAATTTTACTGGGTCAAAAATTTCACGACACAGCTCGATTTTCGCCTCGAAGTGCAATTCGAATTTTGCATCACACATCAAAAACTCGCTTTTCATTGCCATTGGTCGTTTCGCCTCCCGCGCTTCGCGCTCCCTGGTCCATAGCTATCTAAAGCGTTTTTTTGCGTAAACGATTGCCCTTTTATTGACAAACTGCGGATAAAAGCCACTATGACTAGACCCAGGCTTAAAAACAAGGATAATAACAATAAAACTCAAGTTATTGGGCTGCTTATCGACATCAAAGAAAACTCTGTTTAAGCATGATTCATCAGCAATTATATCCTCAGCTGTTAAATGACGGTAAAAAGTTATGCGAAACTGCAAGATGTGAGATCATGACCCTATATCTTTTCGAAACTTTTTTCGAAAAGATATAGGGTCATGATCTCACATCTTCAAAATCATACAATTACCTCAGATGATAATAAAATTGCTGATATTCTCAATGTGTATTTTTTTAGTGTAACTAAATCCCTGAATGTCAATTATGAAAAGAATGAATCTTGTAACGGAGTATCCACTACTGACCTCGATCTAAAGATTCACGAAGAATATAAATCGCATCTTAGTATTCTAAAGATAACAGTCTTGATGCCTAATAATAGATGTTCGTTCACCTTCCCTAAAATAACTTAGCAAGAAATAAAAACTGGTATTTCACCTCAACTTCGATTGCCCATAATTAAGCTTACTTACAAAAATTTTGAAAGCTAATGCTGAAACTTTTTTTTCTCCATTGATGATGATCTTTAGTGATTGCATTGATAATTGCACCTTCCCAAACGAGCTTAAAATGTCAGATGCATCTACCGTTTTCAAGAAAGACAATAGAATGAAAAAGTTTAATTAAAGACGAATAAGTCTGCTACCATTACTAAATGATGAAGGTAAGATCTTGTGGGACTTTACAATCCAAACAGATCATTACCTAACAGCAAGTTATTATTCTTCTTTTATTAAATTTCTTCTTCTTTCATTCTGGTCGGATTGTCACTTGATTCTTTGTTACCCTGAGCAACTACGGCTGGAATTAGAATAGCTTCGGTTCATGAAATCATTATGTATTTTTAGTTCATGCATCAGTGAACAAGAGTGTTAATGAGGTTTTTCCTCTGCTTTGGATTAAAGGAATCCCAACGTATGTAGAGGCTGCTAAAAGTTGCTTACCTTTGTGAAAAATCCAGTAGCTATGTTTTCAACAAAAACATTGAGAAAAGATAAGGAAATGTTTTGCTCCTTCTCGAAGGTAAATTTTAATAATGGATGCAAGGTTTTGAGCTTTTAGAGAAAATAATTACAGTCGGACTCTTCTTTGAAAATAGCGAGTGTTGTCAACGTTTGTAATATAAATCGGAGGTTTTATGCAGATCTGAGAAATTTGTTTTCATAGAAACCAACAAGGATGTTAGCTAGTGCTGGTCCCAATGGGTTACCCACCACTGTCTCGTTGTCGGTACATCTCATTGTTGGAGCTGAACTCCGCCAATCTGGTGGCAGACTCCTTCAGTTTTGACATATACCTCCTCTCAAACTGATTAAGCGTGATTAACATGATCGTCATGCACCTGACCGACACTATTCACTACTCATGGTATCCCTCCACACTACTGAATGAACATCCCAACCCTACTCAGAGATAACCCTCCACACTACTAAACATCCCCCACACCACTCAGAGATGCCTCTCCATGCAACTCATGACATCCCTCCACGCTACTGAAAATCCTCTACATTACTGCACATCCCCCATACTACTGCACAGATGTTGTAGGGGGTGCATGATTAGTAAAGTTTGATCCCAACTGACATTTTATACATTGAAGCATATAAAGTAGTATAGGAGAAGTTCATATTTTGGTAAATATTGGTAGGCATTTTGCTGCTCGGACAGCATGTCCGTATCTGGAAATAAGTCAAGTACCCCCTCCCCTTCTAAGTTACCCCAGAAAAACCATGTTTTAAATCATTTGGCAAGTTGCAATACTACACCTCAAGGCCTATATGAATATACCCATAAAAAATAAGGGTATACCCATAGCATCAAGATATTTCTGAATATCATGCATCTCATTAGCTAGTAATGTCAATTAGCAATCGAAGATTGGCCTGAAATAAAAAAAGCAATAGCTCAGGCAAAGCTGTTTTACTTCAAGGGGCACAATGCCTTTAATACAAAATGATCAACATCAAATCTCTAAAACACATGCAAAAAAACTTGTGACCATTTGACTAGAAGAAAAACAAGGGGCAAAATTAATTGGTCTGAAACCTTTGATAAAACATGAAATACTAATATTTTTTATCAATTAACATGTGCTCAAATCAAATTTAACCAGTAGAACTGGATTGATTTATGCTGTTATTGGATTTCTCCATTGTCAAAATACTATGTGCAAGCTCCAAGTCTATGTTCAACTGTTGATTGTATCAACATATCCATAATACATTTGAAATGTTATTTTAAAAAATGTTGCTCAGATTATTGATTGAACTATATTTTTGCAGTCTATGTTGATAGGCTATAACAAATGATAAGAACTAAACAATTATAATGAGATAAATTGAAACTGAACCAGACCAAGAGCAGTTCAATTTATCTTCAAATCCTTAACAGTTCTATATTCTAAAGTAAGAGCACTTTGAATCACAATTTTCTCACAGGCTGCTGTACCTAGAGACCACAATGGAGCATAATCTAAGGTTATCAGCCCATACAGGTTAAATCTTGTATACCCAGCATAATTCCACGGACATGCATTTATTTGCCTTAGAATAATACCAGTTGTTAATTCCCAAGCATATGTCCAGCACACATAGGCTAAAATACGTAAAATTAGGGGCCTGTCTTTCATGAGTAGAAACATATTTTCCATAATGTAAATTGATACCCCATACATTGGAAAAGACCACAGCGATGAATAGCCATGCAGCGTCCATCCACTTTCATATTTTGGATCAACAAATAACCATACTGCAGTAAACACCACTTCAGTGAAAAATCCAACCAAACCATAGAATATAAGTTTGGATTTAACTGGAAGACCTTGGTTTCCTTGTATGAGGCCTAGGCCCATGACTGTAGCTTTCCTTCTGACTGACAGAATCAGACCCTGCATCCGGAACGACTTCATGTTACGATTTACAGAAATCCTGAAATTGGTCTTAATTTTCTGAGATTGGTATAAATGAGGGTATTATATTGATTTCTCTAAAATCGGTATCAACTTTGTATAAAACGGTCTTATTTTCGTTTTTTCACTTTTCTTGGTGAAATTTGACATATTATATTGTAGTACATTTAAGCATATAGAGTGGTGTAGGAGTTAATATATTCGTATAATTTTGGGTATATATTTTCAGGACTTTGGTATAAATATGGGTAGGCATTTTGTTGCTCGGACGCCACGTCCCTATCTGAAAGTTAGTCAAGTACCCCCCTCCGCCCGGGAAGAAAAGACCGCTAGAATCACAATTGTTTAAGCTTGGAACTTAAAAGCCGAAGATCAGAACTCTCATAAAGTGGCTCTATATATTATTATATGATGACTTTAGATGGGATTTAGAAAAACTGCGAAATTCTCACCTATGCCTGGTTTGACGGGTTAACGGGTTGACAAATATTCCAAATATGATGGTGATAGTGAATTTGATAGGGGACAAAAGTATTGCAACGCTTGGCCTAGAATAGTTACACACTTTTTTTTTAATAAGCAACTTGACTTTCGTCCAGCCCTCAAAGTTGCTTAAAATTTTAGACATTTTAGCCCTCAAAGTTGCTTAAAAGTTGCTTAACCTTTTTTACCTAACAACCACCCCTGACTTAGCGGGTTTTAATCGTCAACTGTTAGGCCTATAACACGACTTTTGGGAGACAGTAAGTGGAAAAACGTTAGCTAAAGAACTTCAACATGTAAAACAAACAATGTCCTAACAACAAGAAAGCGTATAAGCTTGGTTGTTTGACTTCTTAGTTGCTTACAGAATTCAATTGAGCCTCCAAGTTGCTTAATGTTAAGGTCAGTTCAGCCCTAGTTGCTTATTGAGCGGTTGCTTATTAAAAAAAAAGTGTACTAGGAACAGCCCGGGGTAATGTCTGTGAAGTACAGTGGAGGCCGTGCAGTACAGTGGAGGTTGTTCAGTGCAGTGGAGGGATAACATGATGCATGTGGGGGGATAACATTGAATACAGTGAGTACAGTGGAGGCCGTTCAGTACAGTGGAGGGATAACATTGAGTTCAGTGGAGGTTGTGCAGTACAGCGGAGGGATAACATCAGTACAGTGGAGGGATAACATGATGCATGTGAGGGGATAGCATCAGTACAGTGGAGGGATAACATCAGTACAGTGGAGGGATAACATGATGCATGTGAGGGGATAGCATCAGTACAGTGGAGGGATAACACGATGCATGTGGAGGGATAACATCAGTACAGTGGAGGGATAACATGATGTGTGTGGGGGGATAACATTGAGTACAGTGTAGGCTGTTCAGGGCAGCGGAGGGATAACATCAGTACAGTGGAGGCTGTTCAGTACTGTGGAGGGATAACATCAGTACGGTGGAGGGATAACATGATGCTTGTGGGGGAATAACATCAGTACAGTGGAGACTGTTCAGTATTGTGGAGGGGTAATCAGTACAATGGAGGCTGTTCAGTGCAGTAGGGGGATAACATCAGTGGAGGTTATAGCGCCATCCTGCTGCTTTCAGCAAGCTATTTTGTCGAGCATTATGGCGCAATAAGTGGACCCCTATGATTTTTGCGTGATGCGTTATCGGGTGTTTTTTCTTGCGTGAAACTGCATTAATTTCCTTCGTGAAAGCGTGAAATGAATTTTGTGCGTGACACGTGATTTTTGAATTTTTCGTGACATAGTGCGTGAATTATTGAATTAACGGTGTTATTTGTCAGCCTGTTTTCCAAGCTTTTCCCGCCCTTTTTGATTCCCGCGAAATCTTGACCTTTTCTGACAGAGCATCCATGTATGACTTATGGAGTAGATCGAAATGTTAAAACGGATTAAAATTTCTGAATATAGTAGTATAGTTATATCAAATTATACTGAACCTTCGTATACATTAGAGTAGGTATGCAGTATGTGGTTGTATGTATATAAGATATATAGTTCTGTTGCGTGCAACTGCCTGAAACTGCTGCTACAACAGATGCTTTCGCTGCATCTAGTCGTATATACATATATAATGGCACAGATATAAAGTAGCATAACCCACGTTCTTCCAGATGTCTTCTACGAATACGAATATAGTGTATAAAGAGTATATATAAGTATATGAATGCATATACTAGTATATAGATATATAGTGGCACAGATATATAGTAGCATAACAAACGCTCTTCCAGATGTCTTCTACGAATATAGTGTATATATAAGTATATGAATGAATATACTAGCATATAGATATATAGTGGCACAGATATATAGTAGCATAACCCACGCTCTTCCAGATGTCTTCTAAGAATATAGTGTATATAGAGTATATACAAGTATATGAATGCATATACTAGTATATAGATATATAGTGGCACAGATATATAGTAGCATAACAAACGCTCTTCCAGATGTCTTCTACGAATATAGTGTATATATAAGTATATGAATGCATATACTAGCATATAGATATATAGTGGCACAGATATATAGTAGCATAACCCACGCTCTTCCAGATGTCTTCTAAGAATATAGTGTATATAGAGTATATACAAGTATATGAATGCATATACTAGTATATAGATATATAGTGGCACAGATATATAGTAGCATAACAAACGCTCTTCCAGATGTCTTCTACGAATATAGTGTATATATAAGTATATGAATGCATATACTAGCATATAGATATATAGTGACACAGATATATAGTAGCATAACCCACGCTCTTCCAGATGTCTTCTAAGAATATAGTGTATATAGAGTATATATAAGTATATTAATGCATATACTAGAATATAGATATATAGTGGCACAGATATATAGTAGCATAACCCACGCTCTTCCAGATTTCTTCTACGAATATAGTGTATGAGTATATATAAGTATATGAATGCATATACTACTATATAGATATATAGTGGCACAGATATATAGTAGCATAACCCACGCTGTTCCAGATGTCTTCTAAGAATATAGTGTATATAGAGTATATATAAGTATATGAATGCATATACTAGTATATACATATATAATGGCACAGATATATAGTAGCATAACCCACGCTCTTCCAGATGTCCTCACGCTTTCTTTTCTGAAAACCCGAAAGGAGGTTACTTGACTTATATTAGTTTCGGATAGGGACGTGCTCACCAAGAATCAAAATGCCTACCCATATTTATACCAAATTCCTGAAAATATACAGTATACCTAAAATTATGCCGAAATATTAACTCGTACACTACTTTATATGCTTAAACGTACTATATCACTATAGTATGTCATTCGAATCGAACTTAACCAAGACAGGTGAAAGCAAGCGAACATAAGGTCGTTGTTGATAAATTTTGTGCTGATTATCGATAATATAATAATAATATTATTATTAATAGGGGCTGGAAGGCCAAACCCTATAAAACCCCAGTAACCAAAATATTTTAAGTACCCCCGTGTCTGAAAAGCTAGCAATTGTCGCTTTTGCCTTCCCTTTCAAAACTAAGCTCAGATCTCACTTTCCTGTCACATCAGTTCACCAAAATATACTTCTTAAAGAGCTTTTTTATAAAAAGATTGCTGCGTGTTGGTTATTAAAAAAATTGATTACTAGTGAATATAAAAACAAGTCAGGGCTGGATATGAAACACTAAACCACTATCAAAATTGCTAATAAGATCAAGGCTATTAAAAAATTAAGATATTCGTACAAAAAGTATGTATATAACTGTATTCATATATTGTATATTCATATACTGTATTCAATCCAAACGCATCGAGTATCCAATTGAGTAAGTTGAGCGGTCTTACCTGCAATTGCCAAGACCCTTAGGTCCGTGTCGATGACCACGTACGGAGCTTGCTCTTCATATGTAATTATTGAAACTGAGTTATCCCCTTTTTCGTCCTGAAAAATGATGGTCTTGGGTTTTTCCTTTTCCATGAAATTTGTAACATAGACCCATGAAGGAGGATTCGATCCCTCTTGGAGACTGTGCACCTAAAAAGGGAGAGAATCGACTGTAAATATTCCGAAAAGCATTAATTATTAACTGCTAAACTAATTTGAACCAAGGCCAAATGAAGTTTGGTTGGTGAATGTAAATTAGTTATGTATCGCTGTGTGGCATGGTACTGACCGAAACTGGCAGGCATTGTCGGGCTCCATCTAAGCACCGATAGGCATCACAGATATCTCCATGTAGGCCGGGAGAAACTGTTCCTTGCTGGGGGCGGTCAACAAGCTGGGGATGTTGATCCTCTCCATAATCAGTAGTTGAGAGGATAGTGTTCTCCATGTTAGGAAGACACGATTTCCCTCAGATCTAAAAAAGAGACGTCTATATATATAAAACAGAACTGTTTGTATGTATGTATGTATATATGTTCGCTTATAACTCAAGATCCACTCCACGGACTAAAAAACAAAGGGTATCTTTGTAACTGCCATTTCCTGGAGAGTGTCCTCGGCGAAAAAACTTTTCAAAAACGTTATGAAATAAAAAAATTCTATAATAGGTAAATAGGTAGTAGAATGGAAATAAAAGCGACGGGATTCCGATTTCTTGAAGCCATGTTGACGTCAAATTAATCAACATGATGCTTATAAGTTGTACGATTCGGCTAAACAAAAGTCGATTGATATAAGAAACGATTAATACGTCAAATTAAACATGTGAATGAATTGTATCTCAGAAAGGTCTGCGTTTTATTCAAGGAAAGTTGAAAAAATTCAACCCGGCATCGACGGGTACCAGGGCTAGTTTTATATAAAAGGATTAAATTTGTTGAAGTCAGCATGCAAGAAATTAAATTGCTGTCTCGTGCACTGTATGGAAATAACTCTATTCTGGCAAACAGAAGTTGAATTGAACCAATTGAATTAAGTTTATTAGAGAACAGAAAGTCAGCAAAATCGACAAGGGCATGGCGCATAGAACATGATGCTCATAGATAAAAATGATTGCTCGACATTGGATACTTACCCCTGTTCTTCATCGCCATCGTCTTCATCTGCCTCAACAATTTTTATTAGAAAACCGATTGCACCACTGCACTTGGACTTCACAAAACCGACACATCTCGGCACAAAATTCGTTAGGGGAGTAAATATGTCTTTCTTGACAATGCCCAGACAGCCATCTCTTTCTGTGAGGCCATTTTTATCCTTGCCTGACTGATTTGTAGCCGCACTTTTACTGCCACTTGACTTTGACATTATCACTACACGACGTTTAACGAAATCAGTCGTACGTAGAAACACAAAAGCGCTTGTGAAAGAGGGTGCTTCTGGGTGTCTCAAGCTTCTTAAATGTACCATTTGACCATTTGACATCTGTCATATCAATCAGACGACGATTGTCATAAAAATTGAGATGTTCTATGGAAAGGTGATGTGGCTAATACCAAAAATTAAAGAAGTTCCTGAGAAGTCTTAACAACAAAATAATTACACGGGACGGTAACCCAAACTAAATCGCACATATCACAACATTAGATATATAATTGGCTTTCAGGCTGTAACTTTACTCTTAGATTGCGATTTTTTGGTTTTATAGAGATGTCTTCGTTTTGTAGATTTCGACCATTTTTCGACAAAACGAAGGCATTGTCTGAGTTCATTCCCACTATATGCTAACTTTGTTTTGCTTTTGTGTTAATGATTGATCAAGTTTTGGATTAGCATATTTCATTGTACAGTATATCCTCGATTATCCGAACCTCGATTATCCGAACCTCGATTATCCGAACCTCAATTTTCCGAAACGCTAAAATTTCTGAACCCTTCTGTTTTATCCAAATTAATTTCAGATGAACCAAGTTTAAGCCCTACTTCTTTGAATCTTTTGCCAATGTAATAACTGTGTTATTTTTAACCAATTTATTTATAGTTTATGTTTCGTTTCTAAAAGACTTTAACTTTTCCAGAAACAATAGCATTTTCTCTGTTGTAATGTAGCTATTTCGCGTCGCCAGATTTCTATTAATGTCTTTTGCAATACATTTGAGCAATCCTTAAAAGGGTTGCGAGCGGCAACGATAAAATTGAAAGGAAGGTTAGCAAGTGAAATTGTCGTCCTCGGTCATCCGAATTTTTTGCTTATCCGAACAACCCTCCGTAAAATTGAGTTCAACCTGTTAAGAAAATGGAGGATGTACTGTACATCTTCGATTTGGATATTGTCTCCGGTCTTCGCTTTGTAGTTCTTCGGTCTTCGGTCTTCGTTTTGCAGACTTCTCTCTTAAAAACACATATTTTGACTGTTTTCTTGTTTTTCCAATGAAATTGACAAGTTTGCAATGACGTACTGTATACCCGGGGAGGGGCACTTGATCAAATTTTGCAACGAACGTGCCGCCCAGGCATCCAAAACATACCTGACCTTGTACCAGTTTTTCCAAAATCTATACCCGATCTTATACCTATTTTCCATTCTTCAAACATAACAGTGGTCAGAATGGATATCAAAATCGTGAAAAGAATGGGCGATTATTGGGGGGGGGGGCTGAAAAATGTTGGACACGTAAAAGAGGAAAACTGTACTATTAGACGCGGGCTGCTTTCGCAATATGGTGCGGAGCACGTATTCTTCCATCACCCCGCCAGCCCAAAACTTAGATGCTGACACCGTATCTGGCTGATTTTGCAACTTTCCCATCCTAAAATTGGCCCACAGATTTGAGATATTGCTTAAGCGGGATTTCCACATGCACGTTTTTTTCCTCGGAACGGCTCGGATTGGAAGAAAGATCACGTGGTTTTCAAAACTAAGTCATTTCTGTTCCGTTCCGTTTCGAGTGAAAGTTGAAATGAATTTAACTTTTTCCAAGCTTTCCTATAGAAAAGGTCGGATTTAGAAAGAAATAACCAATCACATTTGTTGGAATATGGCAGCGAAAATTTTAGTGGAAATTGCAATTAGTAAATTTCCGTTCTGTTCCGTCCCATCCTGTCCGATCCGATCTGTTTCAAGTCAAAAATATGTAAGTGGAAATTTGGCTCTAGAGTCAATTGAAAACTTCTTTCTTTTTCTGCACCCACGGGCGACAAATTCAGCTGTTTGCAACAGAGGGTTGGGATACATATGGATCACATATAGTTTTGGCATAGGTGTGTGCCACAAATATGGGTGGGTTTTCGGCCCTGAAAACCTCTAAACAGGGGTATGATTTTAATTAATCTCCATATACCGCTAGGAAAATGAAGAACAACAAAAGAAATTTTGCTTTATTTGAGTCCGAACGGGGTGCTACGTTGTCTTCTTTGTGCGTCAATGTAGTACGCCATGGATAAAAAAAATAGCAACGCTATTGCAATGTCCGAAGGACTGTAATCGTCATCACAATCGTCATCGTCACTATCAAAATCGCTATCATCATCATAATCGTTATCGCTATTGCTACCACCACGATCATCATCATAAACACCATCATCATCACCATTATCTGTGTATATACTCTCCTATGAGTAAAAGGATAAGTTTTCGTATTTCGTCTTCAAACAATATGCTGTATGAAGAATGCTGCAATGATGAATAAAGTGTGTACACAAACTGAATTGAGGATTTTCTGTTGCTTGCATAAGTAACAGCAAGGGCTTATCGATACAACAAATGGTTAGTTGTGGCCAAGGGTTTGAAAAATGATTGATTTAGCTGTTCTTTAATACTTTGCAGGCACGAAGCCAGCAGCGCTAAAAGTGAGGGGGTCGGAAATATGTTCACGGGGGCCTGGAAAGCCACCGGGAAATTTTTAGGGACCACGCCCTTTACTTTGGCAGAAAATAAGGGAAAAGCTCTTTTAAAAAATTTCATATGGGATAAAATGACTAGAAAATCATGTCATTTTTCTCATCATCCGCTGCACTAATGGTTTTGTCACTGCTGGCTCCGATATTGCAACACCAAATCAGGGAGTCAGGGTTTAAAGAGCGAAGCAAGATAGGTCATTGTTTGAAGCTTAAGCTCAAACAACTGAAGTAACAGGGTTGAAGGCCTCCAAATTTTAATGCAGAAAATGTATATATTAACAAAACATGTGTCGATCATGTAGTTTTCGGAGGGGCAAAGAGGGACAAAAAATTTTCTCTTTTCGGGGGCAATTTGTTCGTAATCATACCCATTCCCCATGAGCTCACCCATGGCTTTATGCCTGATTCTGTGGCAAAAGCTTTCTTCTTTCTAGTTTTCTTCTTTCTATATTCATGTTAGCTAAATGAGCTCAATATTAAAAAATAGTAGAATCTTGATAACATGTTATTCAAGTCACATATTTAAATTGTCCAGTGGAGCTGAAAACCCAATATATCTGTGCCATGTATATATCTATATACTAGTATATGCATCCATATACTTATATATACTCTATATACACTATATTCTTAGAAGACATCATGAAGAGCGTGGGTAATGCTACTATATATCTGTGCCACTATATATCTTTATACTAGTATATGCATTCATATACTTATATATACTCTATATACACTATATTCGTAGAAGACATCTGCAAGAGCGTGGGTTATGCTACTATATATCTGTGCCACTATATATCTCTTATTACTAATATTCAGTTATGCAAATCAGGTTGCCCCATTGTGATGGCCCATTGTTCGATTGTGCACGAAAGGCTCCAGTTCTGGGGCACCTAGAAACGCGACTCGTTTTTTGATCGAAGCCCTTTCTGCCCAGGTAGTGCATGCCGTATTTTTCTAAATGTTTTGAGAACCATAAATTGGTGAAATTGTCGATTTTATCTCGGCCTCGAAAAGTTTTGTTTTCAATGGCGGCCATCTATTATGTTCTTTTCACAACACGCACAGTGAATCATTGAATCTTTTGTTGTGCGGAAGTTTGTCGTGCTTACTAAAACGCGGAACCACTCGAAACAACCAAAAACCAGCCAAAATCAGCCAAAACGACCAAAAGACGGATTAAAACAACCTAAAACCACCTAAAATTATCCAGAAATAGTTATTTTCATTTATTAGGGGCAAGAAGACCCTCAAAATATTCAGATTCTAGCAAAATATCATCGCTGTGTAGTAAATAATCTTTTCCCTTTGGGCCAATAACGTGAACAATGCGCTTTGTTACTTCCTTTCAGATTAAATCTTTGCCTGCAACTCTCAGGGGTTTATTCAATCACTTGCGGCTTTAAAAGCTTGGATTTCACATAAAATCTTAACTCTCGTACGATTATCGCACATTCGTGAGACGTTAGAATTTCTTTTTGCATGATTATCGCACGACCATAAATGCAAATTGTAAAATTTTGGTCGTAGCAGAGCCTTCCCGATCACATTAGTACGACTAAGTTGTGATGTAGTCCTTCTTGCAAGATATTTTGAGATACGAAAATGAAACACGCTTTCCAGACAATGGAACCTTTCCCCAACGGTATATTTATTGGCAGCGTGAGATTGTGTCTTATCTCTCAACTTCACGCTCAAATACGATACATCAGTACTGTTGTGAACAAAAAGGGCTTTTCTGACTACAGAGATGTAAAACTTTTTATGTCAACAAAAGTCCCAAGACGAAAGTAGAATTTTAAGAGTAAAGAATGACATTTCAAAGAACATGAGAGTTTCTGGGGAGTTTTCAAGGATTTTCTGCCACTTAATAGATGGTTCCAGGTGAATTGGACGTTTCTGGGTGGTTTTGGGTGCTTTTCATCAAGTTATGGTTCGTTTTGAGCGCTGTTGGCTGGTTTTGGGCAATTTTGGATTGTTTCGCGTTTTTGGTAAGTACGTTTTCACGTTTTCAGGGGTCAAAGGACGTCAAAGGACACTAGGAGACTGTTATTCATTTGGAATTTTACTTATATTCTTTCCGTTTTCAAGAAGAGTTGTTGCTTTGATTATTTCCATAAATCGCCACGCTATAGTTGATGTTTTACTGTTTCAATGCATATGAAACACTACTAAGAGGCCATAAATTTTTCGTGTTTCAACTTAAATGTTCCTTTGAAAATTCAGAGCACAAATACACAAAATGAAAATCGTTCCGATATAGAATTTACCCAGCAGTAATTCTACTTATTTTGCTTCTTAATTTGACACAAAAGCCTTTGGAATATTCTCAGTAGATCTGGAAATTTGGCGGCAAAAAGTTTCATTAAGCATTTACCATCGAACTGTTTGACTTTTATTTAGGCTGTTAATAAAAGGATTTCCGAGTGCAGACAGGGCATAGAAACGGTGCATTAGAATTCAAGTGGATGGAACACAGTCAGAGATACCGTTAACCTCCGTGACTCACTGACTCACTATCCCACCCAAGGTTTTGTTTTATAAAACTTGGCTTATATTTGACCTTCAGCTTTCATATTATAATGATAATGATGATGATGATTTTGATGACATGAAGATAATGATAATTATGATGGTGATGATGATTATTATTATGGTTTTAATGGCATGATGATGACGATGACCTGATGATGATGATGATTATGATAATGATGATTATGATAATGATGATTATGATGATGATGGTAATGATGATCATGATGAGGATGATTCTAATGATGATTATAATGTTATAGTTGATGATGGCAATCCCATGGCGATAATGATAATTTTGACGTTGATGATAACTATGATGATGATATGATGATGATAATGTTCCTTTTTCCACAGTTTAATACCCTGTATTTACCATTACAAGTAGACTAGCTTTTTAACTTGACGCCCGCGATGCGGGCGAGCTTTTTACCTTGACACCCGCGGTGCGGGTGTGTTTTTACCTTGACACCCGCGATGCGGGTGAATATTAGTACCAGTTTAGCCTTGGAAAGACAAGATACCACTCAGCTGCCTTTTAACTTGCTGCCTTTTAACTTGCAGTCTTCTGAACTTTCGCTAGAGTCCGGGGAGGTTAGCTCCCATGGCATCCCACAACCTCCCCGGACTCTAGCGAAAGTTCAGAAGACTGCAAGTTAAAAGGCAGCAAGTTAAAAGGCAGCTGAGTGGTATCTTGTCTTTCCAAGGCTAAACTGGTACTAATATTCATCTGTTATTACTAATATGCAGTTATGCAAATCAGGTTGCCCCTTTGTTGTGGCCCATTGTTTGATTACACAAGAAAGGCTCTTTCCCTGGGCCACTTAGAAACGTGGTTCTTTTTTTTATCGAAGCCCTTTCTGCCCAGGTAGTGCATGCCGTATTTTTCTAAATCTTTTGAGAAACGTAAGATGGTGAAAATTTCGATTTTATCTCGACTTCAACAAGTTTCGTTTTTAATGGCGGCCATCTATTATGTTCTTTTCACTACAAGAACATTAAATCTTTTGCGTGCAACTCTCAGGGGTTTATTCAATGACTTGCGGCTTTTAAAGCCTGGATTCCATATAAAATCTTAACTGTCGTACGATTATCGCACATTCGTGAGACGTGAGAATTTCTTTTCGCACGATTATCGCACGACCATAAATACAAATTGTGACATTTTTGTCGTAGCAGAGCCTTCACGGATTACATTACTACGATTTAGTTGTGATTGTGATTTCTTGCAAGATATTTTGAGACATGAAACACGCTTTCCAGACAATGGATACCTTTCCCAACGGTATATTTATTGGCAGCGTGCAATTGTGTCTTATCTCTCAACTTCACGCTCAAATACAATACTACAGTACTGTTGTGAACAAAAAAGGCTTTTCCGACTCCAGCGATGTAAAAGCTTTTTATGTCAACAAAAGTCCCAAGACGAAAATAGAATTTTAAGAGTTAAGAAAAAAATTTCAAAGAATATGAGAGTTTCTGGTGATTTTTCAAGGATTTTCTGCCGCTTAATAGATGATTCCAGGTGAATTGGACATTTCTGGGTGGTTTTGGGTGCTTTTCATCAAGTTATGGTTCGTTTAGAGTGCTTTTGGCTGGTTTTGAGCAATTTTGGGTTGTTTCGCGTTTTTGGTAAGTACGTTTTCACGTTTTCAGGGTCAAAGGACGTCAAAGGACACTAGGAGACTGTAATTCATTTTGGAATTTACTCGATTTTACTCATATTCTGTCCGTTTTTAAGAAGAGTTCTTGCTTTGATTATTTCCATAAATCGCCACGCTAAACTTTGTGTTTTACTGTTTCAATGCATATGAAACACTACTAAGAGGCCATAAATTTTTCGGGTTCAACTTGAAATGTTCCTTTGAAAATTCAGAGCACAAACACACAAAATGAAAATCGTTCCGATATAGGTAGATATTTATTGTTCATAAAGGACATTTAAAATTAAAGTCTGCGATGAGATAGGGATAGGATTTTCGAATTTACGCAGCAGTAATACTACTAATTTTGCGTCTTAAGTTGACACAAAAGCGTTTGGAATATTCTCAGTAGATCTGGAAATTTGGGGGCAAAAAATTTCATTGAGCATTTACCATCGAACTGTTTGACTTTTATTTAGGTTGTTAATGATAGGATTTTCGGGTGCAGACAAAGCATAGAAACGTTGCATTAGAATTCAAGTGGATGGAACACAGTCAGAGATACCCTTAACCTCCGTGACTCACTGGCTCACTATCCCTCCCAAGGTTTTGTTTTATAAAACTTGGCTTATATTTGACCTTCAGCTTTCATATTATAATGATGATGATGATGATGATGATGATTTTGATGACATGAAGATATATGATAATGATGATGATTATTATCAATATGATTTTGATGGCATGATGATGGTGATGATGATGATAATCTGATGATGATTATGATGATGATGATGATGATTATTATTATGATGATGATGGTAATGATGATGATTATGATGATGATGATTATGATGATGGTAATGATGATGTTGATGAGGATGATTCTACTGGTGATTATAATGTTATAGTTGATGATGGCGATAATGAAAATTTTGACGGTGATGATAACTATGATGATGATGATGATAATGTTCTTTTTTTATCCACAGTTTAATACCCTTTTATCAATTCTCTTATGTGTTTACCATTACAAGTAGACTAGCTTTTTAGACCGCGATGCGGGCGAGCTTTTTACCTTGACACCCGCGATGCGGGTGAGTTTTTACCTTGACACCCGCGATGCGGGTGAATATTAGTACCAGTTTAGCCTTGGAAAGACAAGATACCACTCAGCTGCCTTTTAACTTGCTGCCTTTTAACTTGCAGCCTTCTGAACTTTCGCTAGAGTCCGGGGAGGTTAGCTCCCCATGTCATCCCACAACCTCCCCGGACTCTAGCGAAAGTTCAGAAGGCTGCAAGTTAAAAGGCAGCAAGTTAAAAGGCAGCTGAGTGGTATCTTGTCTTTCCAAGCCTAAACTGGTACTAATATTCACCCGCATCGCGGGTGTCAAGGTAAATCTACTATTACTAAACTCCTTAAAATGCAAATTAGGTCGCCCATTGTGATGGCCCATTGTTCGATTACACAAGAAAGGCTCTTTTTCTGGGCCACCTAGAAACCTGGTTCTTTTTTTGATCAACGCCCTTTCTGCCCAGGTAGTGCATGCCGTATTTTTCTTAATGTTTTGAGAATCCAAAGTTTGTTAAAAATTCAATTTCATCTCGACTTCAACAAGTTTTGGTTTTGATTGCGGCCATCTATTATGTTCCTTTCACTATATGTGCATTGAATCTTTTGCGTGCAACTCTCAGGGGTTTATTCACTGACTTGCGGCTTTAAAAGCCTGGATTCCATATAAAATCTTAACTGTCGTTTGACTATCGCACAATCGTGAAACGTGAGAATTTCTTTTCGTACGATTATCTCACAACCATAAATACAAATGGTGACATGGAGCCTTCATGATTACATTACTACGATTTAGTTGTGATGTAGTCTTGCTTACAAGATATTTTGAGATATCAAAATGAAACACGCTTTCCAGACAAAAGATATCTTTCCCAACGGTATATTTATTGGCAGCGTGCGATTGTGTCTTATCTCTCAACTTCACGCTCAAATAAAATTCTACATTACTGTTGTGAACAAAAAAGGCTCTTCCGACTCCAGCGATGTAAAAGCTTTTTATGTCAACAAAAGTCCCAAGACGGAAGTATAATTTCAAGAGTTAAGAATGAAATTTCAAAGAACATGAGAGTTTCTGGTGATATTTCAAGGATTTTCTGCCACTTAATAGATGATTCCAGGTGAATTGGGCATTTCTGGATGGTTTTGGGTGCTTTTCATCAAGTTGTGGTTCGTTTTGAGTGCTTTTGGCTGGCTTTGGGCAATTTTGGGTTGTTTTGCGTTTTTGGTAAGTATGTTTTCACGTTTTCAGGGGTCAAAGGACGTCAAAGGACACTAGGAGACTGTAATTCGTTTTGGAATTTTACTCATATTCCTTCTGTTTTCAAGAAGAGTTCTTGCTTTGATTATTTCCATAAATCGCCACGCTAGACTTTGTGTTGAAACAACACTAAGAGGCCATAAATTTTTCTGGTTTAAAGTTGAATGTTCCTTTGAAAATTCAGAACACAAACACAAACAATGAAAATCGTTTCGATATAGTGAGATATTTATTGTTCATGAAGGACATTTTAAATTAAAGTCTGCGATGAGATAGGGATAAGATTTTCGAATTTACGCAGCACTAATACTACTAATTTGGCGTCTTAAGTTGACACAAAAGCGTTTGGAATATTCTCAGTAGATCTGGAAATTTGGTGGCAAAAAATTCAATTAAGCATTTACCATCAAATTGTTCGACTTTTACTTAGGCTGTTAATAATTGGATTTTTGAGTGCAGACAGGGCATAGAAACGTTGCATTAGAATTCAAGTGGACGGAACACAGTCAGAGATATCCTTAACCTCCGTGTCTCACTGGCTCACTATCCCACCCAAGGTTTTATCTTATAAAACTTCGCTTATATTTGACCTTCAGCTTTCATATTATAATGATGATGATGATGATGATTTTGATGACATGAAGATTATGATGACTGTGATGATGGTGATGATGATGATTATGATTATTATGATTTTGATGGCATGATGATGATGATGAACCTCCCCGGACTCTAGCGAAAGTTCAGAAGGCTGCAAGTTAAAAGGCAGCAAGTTAAAAGACAGCTGAGTGATATCTTCTCTTTCCAAGGCTAAACTGGTACTAATATTCACCCGCATCGTGGGTGTCAAGGTAAAAAACTCACCCGCATCGCGGGTGTCAAGATAAAGCTTCGCCCGCATCGCGGGCGTCAAGTTAATCTAAATACTAGTATATGCATTCATATACTTATATATACTCTATATACACTATATTCGTAGAAGACATCTGGAAGAGCGTGGGTTATGCTACTATATATCTGTGCCACTATATATCTATATATCTATATACTAGTATATGCATCCATATACTTATATATACTCTATATACACTATATTCTTAGAAGACATCTGGAAGAGCGTGGGTTATGCTACTATATATCTGTGCCACTATATATCTATATATCTATATACTAGTATATGCATTGATATACTTATATATACTCTATACACACTATATTCGTAGAAGACATCTGGAAGAGCGTGGGTTATGCTACTTTATATCTGTGCCACTATATATCTACATACTAGTATATGCATTCATATACTTATATATACTCTATATACACTATATTCTTAGAAGACATCTGGAAGAGCGTGGGTTATGCTACTATATATCTGTGCCATAAAATATCTATATACGACTAGATACAGCGAAAAAATCTGTTGTAGCAGCAGTTTCAGGCAGTTGCACGCAACAGTACTATATATCTTATATATATACAACCACATACTGCATAGTATGCATTACATATTCTAATGTATACGAAGATTCAGTATAATTTGATATATCTATACTACTATATTCAGAAATTTCAATCCGTTTGAAGATTTCGATCCACTCCATAAGTCATACATGGATGCTCAGCCCGTTTTGACAGAGCACGTTTTCTGAGGATTTGCATTCAAATTGCTTATGTACAATTTGCAGCTGGTGATTTTTCATGGAAATGGAGTTCTTTTTCTCAATCTTGAAACAAGAACAACTACAATTGTCATTCCTGATTTTCCTTCTTTTCTGCCACGAACAGGCTGCATTTTCAAGGATGGTTTCCTCTTTACATGCAAAGACGACCACAGATTGCATTTGTGGGAAAGCTCTGGAATGACAACTTTTGCTGGTGACACAGAAGGTGGTAGCAGAGATGGAACCAGACGATATTCTCGATTCTATCGACCATCTGAAATAGCTGTGGAGTTTAACAACATTGTTTATGTTTGCGACTATGACGTTGGATCTATTCGAATGCTTACAACTCTAAAGAACACTTCTGCGTTCTTAAAGTCAATTGGCAAGCTCAGTCGCGCTTTTTCGATCGATGAAAAGCATCGAAATTATGAACTGAACACTATGGATGAGGCTACTGAACTTGTAAACCAATGCAATACATCGCTGCAAAGAAACGTCGCTGCCATAAGACAGAACCACAAGAATCTTCCGCAATCATCAAATGGTCCTGAAGAAAGTGTTTCATCCAAAATGATGGTGTCGATTTGCATATTAGACTGGGGTCTCAGGCATCTAAACATGAATATTTCTCAATTTGGATACAATTCTGTTAATTTGTTGCATGACCTTGGATACAGAGCACCTACACTCAACCGTCAATTTCAAACATAGCACACAGACAATGCTGCAATACGCGAGATCATTCTCCAATAGCGTCAAAGAAAGCATCAAGGCACAGACAAATTGGAGTGCATTTTATTACACATTAATGCCCGACGTTAGTATCCTCCTCCAGAAAATTCCTTGATACTAAAGGCTTTGATATTTCCCAAGCCAACATCTCCTGCAAATTTTTTGAACGATGAAAAAGTATTGATGAGGGAATGGGCCTCAGTGAATGGCGCAGTGGTTAAGCAGAGAAGTGGGTGCCAAGAGACAACTATGGCAAAAGCAGGAACTTTGCCAGAAAGAAGCTTCAATACAGACCTTACATCGACGGGTAATCTGGCTTGTCATCAGAAACACAGTTTAAACGATGCGGCTGATGATGTGCTCACAGAACTTAGAGGGCAACAGGACAATGTAGTGTCAGAAGCTGCGTCGTTATCAGATAGTGAGTGAAAGCGAGGAATGGCAAGTGAGGGAAGTTGGGAACGAAACTAATTTTCTTTTAGGTCGTAGCTCAAGATATGGAAGAGCTGTTAGAATCAACAGCAAAAAATCTTCTCATCAGTTCATTGTTTCTCAAAAAAAATATATATATAAATAACAAATTCATCCGATTTTTCGCAGTATGTACGATAATACTGCGTCCGTCATTTCTCAGTCAATAAAACAACACGAAATAGCTTGCTGAAAGCAGCACGATAGCGCTATAACCTCCACTGTAGTGATGTTATCCCTCCACAATACTGAACAGCCTCCACTGTACTTATCTTATCCCTCCACACACATCATGTTATCCCTCCACTGTACTGATGTTATCCCTCCACAGTACTGAACAGCCTCCACTCTACTGATGTTATCCCCCCACATGCATCATGTTATCCCTCCACTGTACTGATGTTATCCCTCCGCTGTACTGCACAACCTCCACTGTACTCAATGTTATCACTCCGCTGTACTGAACAGCCTCCATTGTACTCAATGTTATCCCCCCACACGCATCATGTTATCCATCCACTGTACTGAACAACCTCCACTGTACTGCACAGCCTCCACTGTACTGCACAGACATTACCCCGGGTGATGTTGGCAGTCGAATGATTGGGCAGGTTGAAATGCTGTGACATGTTGCTGTTAGAGTCGTTTTGAAGTTCTTCTTTAAGGTGGACTTTGTTTCTTACATTCTTAAGGCGTTCTCCAAATCTGTTGTTGAGCGGACGAGATGTTTCATCAATAAATAAAACATTGCATGAAGAGCAGACGATACAATAAATCAATGATGAAGAGAAAGTGAAGGCGGATTTTACGTGGAATGACCGGTCTTTGCTAGTAATCGTTGTTGACTGATCGATGTGATGGCATGTTTGGCGAAGATGATGTTGGCAGGGATTCGTTCCAGGTCTTCCGACATTCATGCTCTTCGTATCTTCAAAGAACTCCAATTTACAGGACCCAACAGATACCTCTTCACCAAGGATGTGAAATCCCTGTACACATGCATTCCTCACAATGATGTCCTCAAAGCATAAAAATATTTTTTGAATAAACGAACACAACCAGACCCACCAACTTCAACACTGCTCCGTCTTACCGAACTGGTGCTCACAACCAACGCATTTTCGTTCAACAACCAGTTTTACGCGTGCCTTTTTGTTGGTCATCAAGAGCATCTTATATCTGAATGATACGATGGTCCCCTTCCATGCCTCATTAAAAGATACATCGATAACATTGTTGGAGCTACATCTCTTTCTTTGACCGAACTCCAAAATTTTATTCAGTATGCCAACGATTTTCACCCTGATTTGGAGTTCACTCACACCATCACAGAACATAGCCTTACTTTCCTTGATATCCTGTTGTCAATTTCTGGTGATAACATAGCCACTTCCATCTATTACAAACCAACAGATGCTTATAGGCTTCTTAATTACGACTCTTCTCATCCCAAGAAGTGCAAGGACACCATTCCATATCCACAACTCCGCCGACTTGGAAGAGTTTGTTCAAATGATTGTCATCTTGATTGTCACTAACGACAACACTTGTTAATTATGCCCACTAACGACAACACTTATCGGCGATTTCAAAGTTTAATTCCTATTATTTGTGGTTTATCTTTTGTTACGTTTTGGCACGGAAAAGCGTCTATATGCCTGCCTACCTACCTATCTATCTATTTTCTATGCGTACATGCGTTCCACGACACCCTCTTAATATGTCCTTCGGACATAAAAAACTTTTGAAAAAAGAATAATTCATAATTTAAAAACTCTGAATCCTGGTGGACTAAATAAACATTTTTTTATCTTTAATTTTATGTACTCTAACGTAGATCACGTGGCATTGCATCTTGCGTTCTTTTTCTTTTTCTATTTTTCGAATCGCTATTCTTTTGATATACACTTAGGGTACAAAAGTATTGCAACGCTTGACCTAAAATGGCGGCCAACATTAGCCGTAGGCCCAACAACACAGAATTTACATAACAAAGCCATGATGGCTAAGGGGCTTCGGCCAACCTGATTTTGGCGGGAAAAAGTTCACAATTTCATTGACTTTCAGTTAGAATAAAAGTTAAACGATTTATTTCGCATTTGGGATGAAAAATAGTCAAAAACCTTGAAGTATTGCCTTCCAAATTTTCTGGAAAATATTTCAAGGGTTGTCTTGAAAAACAGCGATGTATGAACCACTTATCGTGACTTTTGCTACAAAGTTTCGTGGTTTTTCGAGACAAAATAGTTCAGACTTGTAATTACCATTTAAATTTTCGCTCGAAGTGTACAGTTAGAGAAGAATTTGGGGGTTGAAATATTGATAAAGATTTTAGGTGGGTAACTTTTGAAGTTGTTGTTTTGATGCGAAAATAAATTGTGCACTTGAAGGAAGGTTCAGAAATTCTAATAGACAATTTCATTCACATATTTCAAAACTGTGGTTATCCCAAAATATTGCAAATTAATTTTGAAGCAAATTCTTGGGTTTATAGAGAAGAATTTGCAAATTTACAAAAAGTACCCTTTTTGGGCCTAAACAAAAGTCACTCACCTGAAATTGTTGTCCACAAAATGATCTCTGTTTTCTTTGTGAAAACTACTTTTCTCAGTAAAAATTTTAACGTGGAACAAAAGTTTCAGCTATTTTTCTTTGAATAACGAAAAATCTTTGAATCAACGATCAAAAAAGTACTTATGTTTATTGCTATTTATCAAGTGCTTCAAAGTTTTTTATTATTTTCCACAAGAAGCAACAAATAAATCGTTTAACTTTTATTCTAAATGAAAGTCAATGAAATTGTGACCATTTTCCCGCCCAAATCAAGTTGGACGAAGCCCGTGAGCCGTCATGGCTTTGTTATGTAAATTTTGTGTTTTTGGGCCTACGGCTACTGTTGGCCGCCATTTTAGGTCAAGCGTTGCAATACTTTTGTACCCTAAGTGTAAATTAGTATTTTCTGTTATTTCACCACTTGTTAACGAGTTCATGCTCGAAACGTCGTTTATTTAATATAAGAAAATTTCAACTGGTACAATATTTATTTTTATTCTTGTTTGTTCTTGAAAATTTTCCGAGAGAGTTAAGGTTTTTCCAACAAAAATTGTTAAGATACTTGTGTGTATACTATGTAGCTACTTGTTTTCCTAATTTATTAAGGTTAGTTAAACAGTAGCTGTAATGCATTAGTTAATCAAAACAAATCAATAAGCTCTAATTAAAAAAAACCAATAAGACCAATAATAAGAGAGAAAACAGAAAATTAGGTCTAGCATCAAGTCTAATCACCCACTACGCACAAATACGAGCACTATGCCGTTGCTGTTATCCCATAAACATCTTTCTCAACAAAGGTGTGGAAGCAAAGGAATCAAGAATGCAACTAGAATCAATTGACTGCAAAATATCAACATCAAGGAAGAAAGAAAATCTTGTCCCATCCTCGACGCAGCCAATTTTCACTATTTTAATTTTTTTAAAAGCGCATTCACATTTTATCGAACTTATTGGCAATGTGACAAGAATCTTGTACAAAATGAACAGTTGGGGAAAGGCACTTCCAAGATTATATTTCTCCATCAATTTAAAAACGGAATGAAAGCTTTCTCTGGTTAAATCTCATTTTGAAAAACACCCGATCCTATTTCGCTATCTTTCCTACTTTTTTTAATTTTTGGATTATTTTTTATGAAAGAGGAATGTTCTCCCCGGATTTGGCAATGATTTTGCTATGGTTTGCGGCTTCAGAAAAAGATGCGTCTTGTGTCTTTCATTGCGTTTACGGCTTTTTGAATGCGGCTGCGGCTTTTTACCGAATATCGAATAAACGGCCAGAGGCTATATTCTGAATTTCACAATAGATTGGGCTAAAAAGGGCTCTGTGCCGCTAGAAAATGTAATAGGTGAGTACAGTAACCAGGGAAGTAACCAAGTAATTTAATATAAGAAAATTTCAACTGGTACAATATTTATTTTTATTCTTGTTTGTTCCAAGTTTTGTGCTCCTTTGCTTCGCCAATCCACAATGAAATCGTTGTTTCCTACTTAATGGGAAGAAACTTTCGCAAAGGCACAGTGGGAGCTACATTCTTGAGTGGGAGGGGGGAAAGGCTGAAAATTTTCCGAGAGAGTTAAGGTTTTTCCAACAAAAATTGTTAAGATACTTGTGTGTATACTATGTAGCTACTTTTTTCCTAATTTATTAAGGTTAGTTAAACAGTAGCTGTAATGCATTAGTTAATCAAAACAAATCAATAAGCTCTAATTAAAAAAAACCAATAAGACCAATAATAAGAGAGAAAACAGAAAATTAGGTCTAGCATCAAGTCTAATCACCCACTACGCACAAATACGAGCACTATGCCGTTGCTGTTATCCCATAAACATCTTTCTCAACAAAGGTGTGGAAGCAAAGGAATCAAGAATGCAACTAGAATCAATTGACTGCAAAATATCAACATCAAGGAAGAAAGAAAATCTTGTCCCATCCTCGACGCAGCCAATTTTCACTATTTTAATTTTTTAAAAGCGCATTCACATTTTATCGAACTTATTGGCAATGTGACAAGAATCTTGTACAAAATGAACAGTTGGGGAAAGGCACTTCCAAGATTATATTTCTCCATCAATTTAAAAACGGAATGAAAGCTTTCTCTGGTTAAATCTCATTTTGAAAAACACCCGATCCTATTTCGCTATCTTTCCTACTTTTTGTGTTCGAAGAATTTCGAACACATTGGTGTGGGGTGGCGTGTCACTAACTAACTAACTAACTCACTGACTAACCAACGCTTGAACAATGGAAAACGTGTAACAATAGTATAAGCATCTCAACAATGCCATTAGGACCATTGTCTCGGCCATTTATGCGCAATTTGCGGTTAGCCCTTTGTCGATTTAAGGTCATGTGACAATTTTTCTCTTCGCACAAGCTTGATTGCATCTGACTCATGGCTGTTTACCATTTGAAACTGGCAAATTGCCACCTTTGATTGGTAAATGACATTTCACGCATACTCAACATTAATCAAAGAGTCTTGGCAAAGAGCGGCAATTTCAAACCAGTTTTCAAAACAAATCTTCATTATTATCATCCTCACCATAAAAATCGTCATAATAATAATAATAAGAATAATAATCACCATCATCATTATCATCATCATCATCATGATTACCATCACTATCATTGATAGTGTGGCTGCGGCAAGATCTAAAGGAACTCACCACCACCACAATCACCCCTACAACCATCACCACCACCACCCCTATCACCACCACCACAACCACCCCGGAAAACCATCACCACCACCACCCTTATCACCAAAACCACAACCACCCCTAAAACCATCACCACCACCACCCCAATCACCACCACCACAACCACCCCTAAAACCATCACCACCACCACCCTTATCACCACCACCACAATCACCCCTACAACCATCACCACCACCACCACCCCTATCACCACCACCACAACCACCCCTAAAACCATCACCACCACCACCCTTATCACCACCACCAGCCCCTAAAACCACCACCACAGCCACCCCTACAACCATCACCACGATCACCTCTATCAAAACCACCACGCCCTTATCACCACCACCACAACCACCCCTACAACCATCACCTCGACCACCCCTATCACCACCACCACAACCCCCCTACAATCATCACCACGATCATCCCTATCACAACCATCGCAAGCACCCCTACCTTCAGCACCACAACCACCTCTACCACCACCACTACATCCATACTACCACCACAATCACCCCTACCAACAAGCATCATAATCATCGTGGTCATCAACATCATCATCATAACCACCACCATTATCATGATAATCATTATCGTCATTGTTGTGCATACCGATTAACATCTTTCATCATTTGACCAAAATAGTTATATTCAACCAGAGTCGTTCTTCGAACACGCCCATAGGGCCCCTATGTTTTTAATTTTTGGATTATTTTTTATGAAAGAGGAATGTTCTCCCCGGATTTGGCAATGATTTTGCTATGGTTTGCGGCTTCAGAAAAAGATGCGTCTTGTGTCTTTCATTGCGTTTACGGCTTTGTGAATGCGGCTGCGGCTTTTTACCGAATATCGAATAAATGGCCAGAGGCTATATTCTGAATTTCACAATAGATTGGGCTAAAAAGGGCTCTGTGCCGCTAGAAAATGTAATAGGTGAGTACAGTAACCAGAGAAGTAACCAAGTAACCGGATTAATGTCGATTGACAAGCTAATGTTAATGAGGAGTGGAAGTATAAACAATAGTTGTTAGAATAGCAGCTGCAGCTTGGTGATTAATTTCATTGCGGATTGCGGTTTGAGCTAAATTTTTTGCGGTTTCATGGCTTCTGGACCCCCTATAATAGGCCCGAAAGAAAAGATTACCATCATTCTGACTGCTATTGATAACTTTCTTGTCACTCCAGTAGGTATCTGCATGTGCTGATCTTGATCAATTTCAGATTCTAGAAGAAAAATAGGTCATTAAACACTGAAATCAAATACTGATACTGTAGTAAAGTTAGTAAGCATGTGCATGTGCAGATAATATTATGCAATACATACATACCTTGATAAAGATTGGCCAATTCACAATAATCACACATCACATCTCTGCCATATCCTTTTCTTCGACAATTTTTCTAAAATCCGTGACCGCTTTGTTGCATTTTGATAAAAAATGAGATTCACAGCTTAATCCACACACACAACATTGGGGGTCAGACATCACGTCATCTTACTTCACATTATCATAGTTACAGTTAGGATAACATAAAGCAAGATCAGTTGTCAGTTCAATGCTAAAATATATTTACAAATAAATTTAACTTGTAAATCAGAATTATGACTCTCTCTACCTAACTTATCACAGAGAACAGAAAGCATAAAATGCTGCAAAACATTTCTTTGGGGTGTTTTATTCTAATCAGCAGTTTTGTAAGATTTAATTTTTACTCTGACATGAATGAAATTTTTCATTATCATTCATCACATTTTCGAGTCACAGGAAACCTGTTAAAATGAATCACATCTGTTGTTTCCTGCCACAATATAAAAATGCTGATCAAAATTCAATTAATGATTTGCAACAGAATGAGCAAACTGATGATATTTCACAGTCATGCAAATGAATAATGATTACACTGAATCAGGAAGTTTGAAAACCTTTTCTGTAAGCTTCAAAGAAGACCGCTCAATGACCCACACCATGCCAAAAGTCCAACCTTGTGTGCGCCAATCTGTGTTGCTGCCAATAGTAAATAACAACAAAAAAGTATGCCACAGATCTGTGGCATCAAGTGCATTAATTCCAGTGTGGATTTATTGCAGATTTTAAAACTTGATTACACCTTAAACCTTCAAGATTAATTTTCCTTACTTCTACCAATTAGATTATTATACAAAATGAGATTATATGTCAAGCTAACAATGAAAATGTACTAATTATAAGACAAATATGGTAGGATGCGTTTCATGTATTTGCAGCTAGGGACAACACACCTCCAAATGACATCATCAGCTTTGTTATATAGGATATATTCAATTCAGTTGTAGGGAAGAATTGAGGTGTGGGTGACATGGGGCAAAACGACTTTTAATAGTGGTATATGCAGCGGTACTCACTGCTTATGATTTACGGTGTGGACAAGGTTAGGAGTCTAGGCCAAGGATCTTCTGTCTGGCTCTCAATAGGATAGCACTCTACACAATATGCAATGTTCTTTAAATAATTTTCCACTGGTAACCTTGAAAAAATCAAAGGTGGTGAGAAGCCATTCCGTGGCTCTGCGGATAGCATGTCAGCCTGGCAATCCTATGGGCTCTCCATGCACTGGTTCGAGCCTGTCTTTCAGCATTTGAAATTGGTTTCTCTTCTTTATGAAAAATGTCTAAGTGTTGGAAGGTGTGCTGTTCCTAGCTGAAAGTCCTCTATCTTACCACACAAACAGATACAGCACAGCAAGCCCCTCTCATTGCAGTGCTCTGCACAGTTTAACCAAAAGTTCTTTTGAATAATCACCATAATAGCCAGGAAAAAATTCTCCACGAAGTAACGTACTGCACGAACCTCTTACCTCGCTTACTCAGCTCAGACAGATAACTGGAGCAAAATCTTGACAATTCTGTAAATAACTTCATCATCCCCATCCATGTCATTGCCATGATGGCACTATTATATACAAAACAAAATATTCCACAGACAAAAAAGCAAATTTTCTGACGTCGAATTCATTGGTTGAAGTAATAGTTTTTCACTGAAATTAGATAGATGGGCATAAAAATATAGGCAGTGTATAATGCCATAATAATGATACAGAGAAAAATCATATTGAACAAACGCCTTTCCCATGGCTCCAGCATGTACAGAGATGAATTCAAGTTGTATTGGTACCATTTCAAACAAAGCCAGCTTTTACGTGTACTTTTTGTTGAAGATCCCATTCTATATATTTCAGGTATATATTCTAAAATATTTCACTTCTTTTTCTGAAAACTGTGCTTGGGGGTGGTCTCAAAGTTGGATGGATATTTGTCTGGACGCTGGACGATTGCATTGATTCTAGCTCTGGGTTCAGGATTTGGTTCAGGACTCGGTTCAGGATTGAGTTCAGGATACGGGGGTAGGAATTACTTTCGAAATACGTCTCCGAAAATTCGGCAAATTAACCATTGGATTCTCTATGAATTGCTCTAGCAATTTTTTTCCGATTTGCAGAGCAAATTTCGGCCGGCACACCTAGCAATGACGACCGGAGTAGTGAGATCAGCCCGATTCCATAGGGATTTCTAGACAGACAGACTTTTATACAGGAAACCTCACAGAAGCTTGATGCGAGCGGAACGGTACGAGTTTATGCAAATATATAGCCTTACTCTTCCCCTGACGTCCATTGACCTTGGAGGCATCCAGCATTATACTTATACCGACAACAAGGGGATTAGAGAAGAAAAACATTGCAAGGCCCTCTGTTCATTCAAACTTAAGTTGAGCCTACTTTCTTAGCATAATAGTAACAGTTTCTTGAACGGTGCTAGGTGCTTAAGTTAAAATTTAACCATCAGAGTTTGTGAACATTTTAATTCAGTGTGACCAGATCTAGCATAATATTATGCTTTTAGCATAATTTCACCCGAAATTTGTTGTTTAGCATTAAATCTAGCATAATCTGAAATCTAGCATAATTTTGGCATAATTTTAACATTTGGCTGTTAATCGTTTTTCATGTGTGTCTATTCGGTAATTTAGCTGTCTCTCATTATAAATCAGTGTCCGGCAGCAAGGCAATGATGATGACATTGTATTAACAATTTGTGCTTTCTATTATATTTGAAGTTTAATCGATTTTGTTTGTTTTAGGTTCTAAATACTCATGTTCAGAAGTAAAATTCCAACAAATTTTCTCGTTTTTGTGTAATTATACGCATGCGCAAGCCTCTTTTCGATAATAACAGCCTCCGTTTGAAATCTAGCATAATTTTGGCAAATCTGGCATAATTTTAAAGCAGTTTTGGCATAATTACCAAATTGCAAATCTGGTCACACTGTTATACATATTGCAGTTATCAGATTTCAAAAATTGCAACTTTTTTAATTGACTTAATTAGGCATAATTAGGCGTTAATTAAGGGTACTTCCGGCGAAAATTTTTGAGGGCCCATCTTGGATTCGTGTTCTCTGACCTTTTTTTAGTAGATTTCAATTTAAAAACCCTAGGTTACTCTCTTTGCTAGATTGTTGCGGAAAAAACCCTGTCTATAGGGACCATATACACTAGCAACTTTCTTACATTCTTCTACACGTTTTCACAAAATTGCACAGAATCTATTAAAACTCTATGTTAGTCAATTTTTACTGTTCACTTCACTGAATATCTGATATTTAGGTAATGAAGAGGTTTCAACTTACATTTTGAGTGACATGATTGCTCAATTCCACGTCAATCAGCCACGCGCGGGCATAACATGGTGCCTTCGCAGCAGAATACAGAGAGAGATATACAAAATAGACAATTTATCGATAAAAAGTTCTTTTTCATTCAAAATTCGACGACCCCTGCAGCCCATGGTCATATCTTCTCTTTTCAACAGAGCAAAATCTATCACGAGCAATCTTGATGATCTAGATAATGGGTACAAAAGGATTTCAAGCGTTCTGAAGGCCAATGAAAATAAACAACAAGATATACGCAAGGTCATGAGAAAATTCTCAAAGCCCAGACAGAAGGGATGTTCTTTTAACTGGACTCCACGACCTCACGACCCCAGATCATACGACCCTACGCACTCACGACCATACGACCCTATTTTTATTAATGATTTTTTATTTTCATAAGTATTAAATTCTAAGCTGATTTTCTTTAACAATTATCAAGATGACTTCGATTTTGACTTTGATAAAACCATTCGGAATCATTTGATAGGTGAACTTGACTTATATCAGTAGCAATCATGACATCCATGCGGTTTGTGCAAAAGTAGACAGCAGTTTGCATTGTTGTTATTCGCGAGTCTTGGATTACTTTAATAGCATATTGTTGCCTGAAGTTATTTCTAACATTTAACATGTCACCAATGGAATGATAGGTAAACTTGAGCAACACAACGAAGCATTTTCGCATTGGCCACCTAAAACTCAAAAACAATTTTATTTGTGACTACGAATGGCTTATGGTCTTGAAGGTTAAAAGTGATGTTGCGTTTAGAGGTACGTATAGTTTATGCATTTGATATCCCTCGACCAGCCTCGACCAATTCAAAATGTAGCTAAAATCGGGACTGTAGACATAGAAGCTATTTTATAAGAACACCAGGCTGGCTTTGATTTCAGCCTGCTTCTTTCTTGTTTTTCAAGTGATTTTTCAAGTACTTGTCACCCCCCTTCCCTTCTCGAAAACATGTTTAAAATGCGTCTCCGGGCAAGGGCTTAACGCTGGTGAATTATGCTTGTGCGCATCTCAAATTGTTTGTGAGGTGGCAAAAAATATTGACCCAAATTTCAGCCTGGTGTTTCTTAAAGTTTTTTAAACGTGCAAACATTCTTTATATGAACGGTTTTTGTAGCTATGTATTAGGTCCAGTTTTAACATGGGACCTGAAATTAAAAATTTTTCAGTTTTTTCTTGCTCTTAACTTCTGATTCGGCAGTGAGCATTCGCAAATTAGATAGACCGCTTAAAATAAATTTTATTTTTCTACGGAACAAAAATATAATTTTCTACCGATCTCGAAAAAAAGTAGAATTTAGCATTACAGGTACCGATGTAATGTAATATAGGGTAGAGGTGGGAGTAATCGTACAGTTAAGCTTTTTAGGGCTATATTTTGCAATCTGTTTTTCAATGTACAAAAATATCTTTATATTATTTTAGACCAACCCTTTTTGTGTCAAAATATAGATTTTCAAGACATAAAACCTTTTCAGTGACTTACAAAATCGTTTTTTGTTGGTAGTATTCGATGCGGAAGTTTTCGTACAGCGACGGGAGTTTCCGTACAGTTTGTTATTTGAAAAAAAAGAGTACAAAAACACTGCAGTTTTATCAGTCTTTCAGTTCATGGTTTGGTCATAAGTCCCAAGATACGAAAAATGCTTTTGAAATAAATTTCTGAGGGGTTTTATCTTTTTAAAGCAGTGTCAAATAACACACTGCCTTAGTGGTGTCGAGATTTGCTCGAACGCCATTTTCCAGTCCTTCCGCACTACTAGTTTCTTTTTGGGCTCTCTCCGTTCTGAAACAACTCTCACAAATCAACCAGCTTAGCACAAAAAAAGAATATAGTTTTGCACTTATCCTTCCGTCCTTTCAATTAAATTTTCTTGAGTGTCCTATTTTTAATAATTTTTTAAAGTCGAAATGTGCGATTACTCCCGCTGTACGATTACTCACACCTCTACCCTAGCATTGAAAAATGAAACAAGATTGATGAATAGCAATGTTTACATATCAAACCGCTTTTTTGACCTCTGGGCAAACTGCCGAGGATAACACGATACTGAAATAAGTCAAGTTCACCCATCAAATGAGTCCGAATTATTTTATAAATCAAAATCAAAGTCATCTTGATACTTTTTAATGAAAATCAACCTAGAATTCACTATTTATGAAAATGGAAAATCATTAATAAAAACAGGGTCGTATGGCCGTGAAGTCGTAGGGTCGTATGGTCTGGGGTCGTGAGGTCTTGGAGTCCAGTTAAAAGAACATCCCCAGACAGAATACTAAGAACACCAGATGGATTTGGATAACATTTCAGTGATTGATTAGGATAAAAACTGGAAAAACAGACTTTTTAAAGAAAGCATTCACTTTGTTCTATCGACTCCTTGTATCAGTCAAGTATCTTACTCAATCCCAGAAATCTGGTTGAATAATATAAAAAGGGTGCACTGAACGCAATTTTGGCGCCTCGAATTTTAGAAATTGAGCGCCAAACAATTCTGAGCTCGTCTAGATATCAAAACCAGAGGTTTTTATAGGCCAGCCCAGACAGCGTTCTTTGATGTAAGGGTCGTGAACTTAAATGCAAAGACGAACATAAACTTAACAAGAGAAAAAGTCCTTAAAAATGCAGAAAATGAAAAAAAGAGCATATAACGAGCGTGTCATCGAAATTGAGCATGGGACATTCACACCACTTGTGTTTGGAATGAATGGATCTATGAGCAAGGAATGTCAGACTTTCCATGAAAAATTGGCCTCAAAATTAACAACAAAATTAAATAAAAAATACTCAGAAATCATGAACGACATAAGGACTCAAGTTTCTTTTAGTTTAATTAAAACTATGATTTTATGTTTAAGAGGTTCAATGACTGTATTTTAGTTTGTTTGCTTGTTTTTCATTTCTTTTAATTCAATTTGTTTTTACTCAGTTTTTAATAATTTGATAATGATTTTATTTTAGTAGGCCTAAATAGAGTTTCAATTTTAGATTTTTACATTTCCCAATTTCCTTTAAATTCGATTTTTAAATATTGATTTAATTGCAAATAGTTTTTTTGATAATGAAATGAAAATGTTAAAAAAAAAGCAATTCTAAGCCTCCTCGCAGGTCCGGTTAATTTCACACCTTTCGATCCGACCTTTGCAATAAATAGGAAGAATCCACTTTTCTCAATGCCCGATGATGGGAGACGGATCTCTCCTGAAACGTTGCCCTACTAAATATCAAAGGCTTCTCATGATAAGTGGTGACTATCGTGTCTAATACGGTGAATATATTCTTCTCGTTGCAGATTCATTGCCTCTGAGACGCAAGGGTGAAAGGAAGTTTTCAACACGGATTGCGGGAAGTTTTTAGGCGTATAACTGTTCGATATATAAGCATGAAACAGGGGTTTTCAGGGTAATATATCGCTGTTCGCTTAGCTCAACTAATAATTTCAATTTCCAACCAACCCAATCCCACTTTAGGGTCAATAGGTTATACTTACGCATTGCATACTTTCTTTCTAACATATTGTTGTTATCTGGTGAGTGACCATTAGTATGACAAGTGCGTCAATTGTTTTGCCTTGGCACGAAACACAGGATGAAATGGGCCGACGTCAACTTCGGTCAAATTTTCTTTGACCAGAAGGGTCAACTACCTACCTAAATGCGCCTTTTCTTTGTGTTTTCTGTGATAATCAGGTGATCAATGAAACAAACAAGCGTCAGTTACTACTTTACTGACTTACGCTCGCCGCACACACTCATACAATCACAGTCCACTTTTGCAATCAATTAAAGGTACCTATTAGCCATGTTTGAAGAATGAGATCATGCCTAGGAGATCGCAATGAAAAGAATAGAGTTGCCACTAATTTTGGCCCTGTTCTTGCACTTTTAAACTGATTCCAACTGAATCCAAATCCCAATGGCGTAGCCAGGGTCTTTGCTTTGGGGGGGGGGGCAAAAGGCCAAAAAACATGGGGGTCCGAAAAATGCTTGGGACCATGTCCTTCTACAGGTCGTAAAATGGTCTTCTAGAAAAGAAATTTGACGGGCTTTCAAACGGAGGAAATATGCTGGATAATCCTTGGTTTTCACAATAATTTCATGACAACAGACCTACAATCTTCGCGCAGCATCTATTGCTATGCCAGAAAAAATTGTTCTTAGATCTTTGAAATTCATGAAAGCTACCAAATATCTACGTTGTAAACACAAAATTTGTTACCATGCATTTTTTAGTATGAAAACATGAAAATAGTCTAAAACTAACTAATGGGAGGCACACAAAACTAGGGGTCCGGGGTATGCTCCCCGGAAAAATTCATGTTTTAACCTCTAGTATCGCATAGAATGCATATTTTTATGCTTGCCTATTGTGTTGTGTTACATACTGGATATCCGAAGGCATCTCACCTCACCTGTTTGTTGGAAACACTTGCTTTCTTTCTTGTTGCCAGCAAAGAATACTTATACGCAGCGGTGAAAATTTTCATTCTACGTTTATCTACTAGAAACATGCACTGTGTTGTCTGATCGTTCGTTTACTCTACTAATTTTCTCGTGGTTTTGCCTTTTCGTTCTATTTCGTTTTATTTCGACAACGAGAGAAAGGAGATTGACGTTTTCACTTTTCACCACAGCAAGAATACGCTAGGGAGGTCTTTTGAATAAACTTCAAATCTGTCCAACGGGATCGTTAAAACGCAAGAAAGGTCCGTACCTTTAGAACCCTTCACACATCGAGACCTATTGCAAAAGGAGGGGAGTGTGGGTTGAACAATATTAAACATGTGGCGTTAATTGCCGCATAACATTTGTTGTAGAACATTTTCCTGGAACCGAGCAGGTGAGGTGGAATGATATCTCTACCCTTTGTCGACATTGAAAAATATTTATTGCCCAAAGGTTGTTAGAATTTCTCTTAACCCCCCTCGCCCCACTGATTTTATTGCAGAAATGGACTTTTCTAAAACACCAACTTTTCAACTATTGGGGGGCGACCGCCCCCCTTGCCCCCCCCCCCCCTTGGCTACGCCACTGGCAGATCCAGCTGCACCCCCTCGACACATCTGATTTCTAAATGATTCGACTTTGTTCCCTAGCCGCCTAACCATCCTTGTTTTCTCCTGTTAGCGATAATTGCAACTGATTCCCGCTTCATCTACATGTTTCCTCGTTCGTGTTCGTACTTATTCCCCTCCGGTCCCGCACATTCCGCAGGAAACCACTGTTTCCCGCTCGTTCCCAATCATTCCTGACTTCAATCATTGTTCGAGCTTTTAGAGATACATGGAAAAATTGCTTTTACGCAAGTGGCTTGTTATTGAGTCGTAAACAACTTTGGCAGAACAAAGGAACACAATTCGTTGAGTTCAACGAACAATTTATGTCTGCAATGAAACCAAACACTTTAAAATCAAGAGCAAATCGAAGTTTTGACCACATTGCAGGACCAAAAACATTTAGAATAATACGGCTTGCATTTTTTCGGCAGAATAGAGTTCGTTAAAAAAAGAAACGCGTTTTTACAATCTTGGAGAAAAAATTTTGGAACAAGGCATTTTCTCCAAGGAATAAGGCCTATTCCATTGATTTTCTACTTCCATAACTCTCATTCCTCCCCCTTTTACCCCCAAAACAATGTTGGTTGTAGAGCAAGACAACGTTTGTTCGAAAAAACATTGTAACGGGGGAGAAGGGGAAATTAATAGATAATGGCAAAACTATTTAGGCCGTTCCAATATATTTTGTCCAAGATTTTTGGTACAGCAGGGCAGGAGCTATTCATTAAATTCGTGCATGAGGCTAAGTACAGAGGCAGAACAATAGGGAACTCAGTGATTCAATGAAACGATTTCTCTCATTGCGCACATGGAGAATAGAAATTCCTACATAGAGAATAGAAATTCCGATCTTTTGTTACAACATTCCTGATTCCTAGGTATCCATCTATCTAGGTAGGTCTATTTCATCCGATTCGCCGAAATTCCCTACATCATGTTTTCATTTTTCAAACATAAAAAGGAGGGGTGCTTATTGAAATGTATACAATTTGTGCCACCTCAACACCAAATCAGATTATGAAATGAAGGACGTTTTCCGAAATTCTTACATGCTGCGCCTCCTTGACATAAAATCGAAGCATAAAAGAAATGACGCTTTGATCCCCTTTTTGTTTCAACTTCTTCTCGCTTGTTTGCGGTTATTTCTGTTTTTCTGAGTCGTCCCTTCATCTTTTTCAGTGATTCCCTGTTTGTTCCCTCTTGTCGCCTCTGATTCTCACTCATTCCAACCGATTCCTACTTCGTTACATTGGTTCCGTTTATACCACTCATTCCACGAGTTCCCAGCTTAACTGTTTGTTCCAGATTTTAGTGCATGCTGAAGCCTTCCAGATTTAGTTTGTTGTTCAAACTCATGCCAAATTTCGAAGATTTAGAACAACCTCTTCGATTGTTTTGATTGTGTGCATTTGAATTGAAATTAAAAATAATTAATTCAACTCATTGATTGTTTAAATTGTGTGCACAGAGAATAGGAATTCCTATCTTTTGTTACAACATTCCTGATTCCTATCTGTCTATCTATCTATATGTATTTCTTCCAGTTTGCCGAAAACCTCCACATCATGTTTTCATTCTTCAAACATAATTAAAGGTACCCATTAGCTATATTTGAAGAATGAGATCAGCTAAGATCAGCCTGAGATCAGCCCAGATCACTCTGAGATCAGCCTACTAGCTTGCAGCTTGCAACGAATAGTGTAGAAAAATTCCCACTTTGCTCCAACTTATTCTCTGTGATCTAGCTGTGTGCCACTTTGTTCTTGCTTATCCCTGCGATCGACCTTTCAAGTTTTATTTCAAGTTGTTCTCGCTTGTTTGCGGTAATTTCCCTTTTTCTCAGTTGTTCCTTTATCGTTTTCAGTAATTCCCTGTTTGTTCCCCCTTGTCACCTCTGATTCCCACTTATTCCCACTTACTCATACTTTGTTCCCGTTTGTTCCCTCCAATTCCAAGTTATTCCCATTTTGTTGCCGCATTTTCCATTGGTTCCCTCCCGTTCCGTGTATTCCCACTCATTCCATGAGTTCCAAGCTTTATTGTTTGTTCCAGGATTTAGCGCATTCTTGCTTCTTCGATTGTTTTAATTATATGCATTTGAATTGAAATTAAAATAATTGATTCAATTCCTTGATGGTTTTGAGTGCACAGAGAATAGAATTCCTATCTTTTGTTACAACATTCCTGATTCCTATACCTATATACCAATTCTTTCCGGTTCGCCAAAACCCCCTAAATCATGTTTTCATTCTTCAAACATAAACACAGGGACCCTGTCGCTATGTACGAAGAATGCTCTGATGCTTGTGCGCTATAAATGCAGCAGAGGATGTGCATGTGGGACTGGCTAACGCAGCCTCAAATAAAGATGATTGGCATGACGAGATGATGATGAGTATAGTGATGTTGCGTACAAACAAGAAATAACAAGGGACTTCCAAAGCGCATTGTTTTGTTGTTTATGAATGAGTTTTACCTTGTTCACGAAGAACTGTCACCTTGTTTTCGAATTGAACTTTGAACTTTAAGTGTAGAAAGACCATGCTTTTTACCTTATTTGGGTTGTTTTTCTCGTAGTTTACACGATTTTTCTAAATAAGTGGGTAGCCTTATTCCCAATACGGCAGCTATAAAAGCTTCATGCAGGCGGTTTTGGCGTATTCAGAAATGTGCTGTGACACTCAAATTTCGCGTCTTTTTTACCTGGGTTTTGCTGTGTTAGGCTCTTTGCATGAAGTTTTTTTTATGGCTACGAGGACTAATAGTTTGTAAGCATTAACTTATTTTTTTTGTTATTGTTTTGCTTTTAACATTAAAGATCGCCCTTTATTATTAAACCTTGGATGAGATGTATTTTGGCGTTTGTAGTTGATAATTTATTTAATTTTTTACTAGCAAAGCGCACGTTTATGGATGTATTTTCGAGCAAACAGTCGTCCTTTATTGCTGTGTTCTCTGGGTTGCCTCGAAATACAGTTTGAATGTTGTGTGAGTTTCTATACCCTGTAGCTGGCTGTGAATGCCAAAATAAAACTATATCAGTTTGAAACTAGTCAATTGTCAAATCGTTGGTGATGGAAGAAGAGAAGCGCCACGCTCAGATGACAAATGCAGACGAGATTCATGTTTTGGAAGGAGAAACCCGATTCAGGCGAAAAAAATGTCACTGTGGATTGGGAAGGTGTCGAGGCTGAGAAAAGAAGGACGCTGAAACAAGCAAGAGGCAATGCAAAGCGAGGTTTGACTCTTGCCCTGAGGCAGATTTCAGATGCGTTATTGACAGAGGGTTCGATTGGAGATGCAGTGGCAAGCGAACAGAATCTGGTGCAAGTTTTCAAACAAGCATGTGATTCATACAAGGATTCATTGACTAATGAAGATGACTTGGACGAATGCATGGCGTATTTTCACGAGGCTGAAGTACGATTTATGGCTATGAAAGATCGACTTGCGCTACACTTGCAGACAAGAGAGAAATTTCATGACAAAAAAACTACAAATGATAAAAGAATTCTGGACTCGGTAAGTGAGACTAACTCTCAAAATAGCTCTCTTTCTAGGTCTTCAAATGCAACCAGTGGTGAAATTATCAAGGCAAAGCTGCGAAGTGCAACAAAAAGGGCAGCGCTGCTGGCTGAGGATTCAATGTTGCAAAGACGACTGAGCCTTGAAAAATTGGAGTTGGAGGTGAATCATCAAAAGGAATGGTTGCACTTGAAGACAGAACTCGCAAAAATTCAAGCTGAGGAGAAAGTTTGCCAAGAATTTGAAATCTCAACTCAGTTGCTTGGTGAATTCAGCGATCCAGTGTTGTCACGTGCCCGTGCCTCTCAGTTGCCTGGTGAATTTAGCGATCCAGTGTTGTCACGTACCCGTGCCTTTCAGTTGCCTGGTGAATTCAGCGATCCAGTGTTGTCACGTACCCGTGCCTCTTAGTTGCCTGGTGAATTCAGCGATCCAGTGTTGTCACGTGTCCGTGCCTCTCAGTTGCCTGGTGAATTCAGCGATCCAGTGTTGTCACGTGCCCGTGCCTCTCAGTTGCCTGGTGAATTCAGCGAACCAGTGTTGTCACGTGCAAGTGCCTCTCAGTTGCCTGGTGAATTCAACGATCCAGTGTTGTCACATACCCGTGCCTCTCAGTTGCCTGGTAAATTCAGCGATCCAGTGTTGTCAAGTGCCCGTGCCTCTCAGTTGCCTGGTGAATTCAGCGAACCAGTGTTGTCACGTGCCCGTGCCTCTCAGTTGCCTGGTGAATTCAACGATCCAGTGTTGTCACGTACCCGTGCCTCTCAGTTGCCTGGTGAATTCAGCGAACCAGTGTTGTCACGTGCCCGTGCCTCTCAGTTGCCTGGTGAATTCAGCGAACCAATGTTGTCACGTGCCCGTGCCTCTCAGTTGCCTGATGAATTGAGCGAACCAGTGTTGTCACGTGCCCGTGCCTCTCAGTTGCCTGATGAATTCAGCGAACCAGTGTTGTCACGTGCCCGTGCCTCTCAGTTGCCTGGTGAATTCAGCGAACCAGTGTTGTCACGTGCCCGTGCCTCTCAGTTGCCTGGTGAATTCAACGATCCAGTGTTGTCACGTACCCGTGCCTCTCAGTTGCCTGGTGAATTCAGCGAACCAGTGTTGTCATGTGCCCGTGCCTTTCAGTTGCCTGGTGAATTCAGCGAACAAATGTTGTCACGTGCCCGTGCCTCTCAGTTGCCTGGTGAATTGAGCGAACCAGTGTTGTCACGTGCCCGTGCCTCTCAGTTGCCTGATGAATTCAGCGAACCAGTGTTGTCACGTGCCCGTGCCTCTCAGTTGCCTGGTGAATTCAGCGATCCAGTGTTGTCACGTGTCCGTGCCTCTCAGTTGCCTGGTGAATTCAGCGAACCAGTGTTGTCACGTGCCCGTGCCTCTCAGTTGCCTGGTGAATTAAGCGAACCAGTGTTGTCACGTGCCCGTGCCTCTCAGTTGCCTGGTGAATTCAGCGAACCAGTGTTGTCACGTGCCCGTGCCTCTCAGTTGCCTGGTAAATTCAGCGATCCAGTGTTGTCACGTGCCCGTGCCTCTCAGTTGCCTGGTGAATTCTGCGATCAAGTGTTGTCACGTGCCCGTGCCTCTCAGTTGCCTGGTGAATTCAGCGAACCAGTGTTGTCACGTGCCCGTGCCTCTCAGTTGCCTGGTGAATTCAACGATCCAGTGTTGTCACGTACCCGTGCCTCTCAGTTGCCTGGTGAATTCAGCGAACCAGTGTTGTCACGTGCCCGTGCCTCTCAGTTGCCTGGTGAATTCAGCGAACCAGTGTTGTCACGTGCCCGTGCCTCTCAGTTGCCTGGTGAATTGAGCGATCTAGTGTTGTCACGTGCCTGTGCCTCTCAGTTGCCTGATGAATTCAGCGAACCAGTGTTGTCACGTGCCCGTGCCTCTCAGTTGTCTGATGAATTCAGGGAATCAGTGTTGTCACGTGCCCGTGCCTCTCAGTTGCCTGGTGAATTCAGCGAACCAGTGTTGTCACGTGCCCGTGCCTCTTAGTTGCCTGGTGAATTCAGCGAACCAGTGTTGTTACGTGCCCGTGCCTCTCAGTTACCTGGTGAAATCAGCGAACCAGTGTTGTCCCGTGCCCGTGCCTCTCAGTTGCCTGGTGAATTCAGCGAACCAGTGTTGTCACGTGCCCGTGCCTCTCAGTTGCCTGGTAAATTCAGCGATCCAGTGTTGTCACGTGCCCTTGCCTCTCAGTTGCCTGGTGAATTCAACGAACCAGTGTTGTCACGTGCCCGTGCCTCTCAGTTGCCTGATGAATTCTGCGATCCAGTGTTGTCAGGTGCCCATGCCTCTCAGTTGCCTGGTGAATTCTGCGATCAAGTGTTGTCACGTGCCCGTGCCCCTCAGTTGCCTGATGAATTCAGCGATCCAGTGTTGTCACGTGCCCGTGCCTCTCAGTTGCCTGGTGAATTTAGCGACCCAGTGTTGTCACGTACCCGTGCCTCTCAGTTGCCTGGTGAATTCAGCGATCCAGTGCTGTCACGTACTTATGCCTCTCAGTTGCCTGGTTAATTCAGCGATCCAGTGTTGTCACGTGCCCGTGCCTCTCAGTTGCCTGGTGAATTCAGCGAACCAGTGTTGTCACGTGCCTGTGCCTCTCAGTTGCCTGGTGAATTCAGCGAACCAGTGTTGTCACGTGCCTGTGCCTCTCAGTTGCCTGATGAGTTCAGCGAACCAGTGTTGTCACGTGCCTGTGCCTCTCAGTTGCCTGGTGAATTCTGCGATCAAGTGTTGTCACGTACCCGTGCCCCTCAGTTGCCTGATGAATTCAGCGATCAAGTGTTGTCACGTGCCCGTGCCTCTCAGTTGCCTGGTCAATTTAGCGATCCAGTGTTGTCACGTACCCGTGCTTCTCAGTTGCCTGGTGAATTCAGCGATCGAGTGTTGTCACGTACCCGTGCCTCTCAGTTGCCTGGTGAATTCAGCGATCCAGTGTTGTCACGTGTCCGTGCCTCTCAGTTGCCTGGTGAATTCAGCGATCCAGTGTTGTCACGTGCCCGTGCCTCTCAGTTGCCTGGTGAATTCAGCGAACCATGGTTGTCACGTGCCCGTGCCTCTCAGTTGCCTGGTGAATTCAGCGAACCAGTGTTGTCACGTGCCCGTGCCTCTCAGTTGCCTGGTAAATTCAGCGATCCAGTGTTGTCACGTGCCCGTGCCCCTCAGTTGCCTGATGAATTCAGCGATCCAGCGTTGTAACGTACCCGTGCCTCTCAGTTGCCTGATGAATTCAGCGATCCAGTGTTGTCAGGTGCCCGTGCCTCTCAGTTGCCTGGTGAATTCAGCGATCCAGTGTTGTCACGTGCCCGTGCCCCTCAGTTGCCTGGTGAATTCAGCGATCCAGTGTTGTCAGGTGCCCGTGCCCCTCAGTTGCCTGGTGAGTTCAGCGATCCAGTGTTGTCACGTGCCCGTGCCTCTCAGTTGCCTGGTGAATTCAGCGATCCAGTGTTGTCACGTGCCCGTGCCTCTCAGTTGCCTGGTGAATTCAGCGAACCATGGTTGTCACGTGCCCCTGCCTCTCAGTTGCCTGGTGAATTCAGCAAACCAGTGTTGTCACGTGCCCGTGCCTCTCAGTTGCCTGGTAAATTCAGCGATCCAGTGTTGTCACGTGCCCGTGCCCCTCAGTTGCCTGATGAATTCAGCGATCCAGTGTTGTCACGTGCCCGTGCCCCTCAGTTGCCTGGTGAATTCAGCGATCCAGTGTTGTCAGGTGCCCGTGCCTGGTGAATTCAGCTCAGTTGCCTGGTTGAGTTCAGCGATCCAGCGTTGTCACGTGCCCGTGCCTCTCAGTTGCCTGGTAAATTCAGCGATCCAGTGTTGTCACGTGCCCGTGCCTCTCAGTTGCCTGGTGAATTCAGCGAACCAGTGTTGTCACGTGCCCGTGCCTCTCAGTTGCCTGGTGAATTCAGCGACCCAGTGTTGTCACGTGCCCGTGCCCCTCAGTTGCCTAGTGAATTCAGCGATCCAGTGTTGTCACGTGCCCGTGCCTCTCAGTTGCCTGGTGAATTCAGCGATCCAGTGTTGTCACGTGCCTGTGCCTCTCAGTTGCCTGGTGAATTCAGCGATCCAGTGTTGTCACGTGCCCGTGCCTCTCAGTTGCTTGGTGAATTCAGCGATCCAGTGTTGTCACGTGCCCGTGCCTCTCAGTTGCCTGGTGAATTCAGCGATCCAGTGTTGTCAGGTGCCCGTGCCTCTCAGTTGCCTTGTGAATTCAGCGATCAAATGTTGTCACGTGCCTGTGCCCCTCAGTTGCCTGATGAATTCAGCGATCCAGTGTTGTCATGTGCCCTTGCCCGTGCCTCTCAGTTGCCTGGTGAATTCAGCGATCCAGTGTTGTCACGTGCCCGTGACCCTCAGTTGCCTGGTGAATTCAGCGATCCAGTGTTGTCAGGTGCCCGTGCCCCTCAGTTTCCTGGTGAGTTCAGCGATCCAGTGTTGTCACGTGCCCGTGCCCCTCAGTTGCCTGGTGAATTCAGCGATCAAGTGTTGTCACGTGCCCGTGCCCCTCAGTTGCCTGGTGAATTCAGCGATCCAGTGTTGTCACGTGCCCGTGCCACTCAGTTGCCTGGTGTATTGCCTGGTCAGTTGCCTGGTGAATTCAGCGATCCAGTGTTGTCACGTGCCCGTGCCACTCAGTTGCCTGGTGTATTCGGCTATCCAGTGTCGTCACGTGCCCGTGCCCCTCAGTTGCCTGATGAATTCAGCGATCCAGCGTTGTCACGTACCCGTGCCTCTCAGTTGCCTGATGAATTCAGCGATCCAGTGTTGTCAGGTGCCCGTGCCTCTCAGTTGCCTGGTGAATTCAGCGATCCAGTGTTGTCACGTGCCCGTGCCCCTCAGTTGCCTGGTGAATTCAGCGATCCAGTGTTGTCAGGTGCCCGTGCCCCTCAGTTGCCTGGTGAGTTCAGCGATCCAGTGTTGTCACGTGCCCGTGCCCCTCAGTTGCCTGGTGAATTCAGCGATCCAGTGTTGTCACGTGCCCGTGCCCCTCAGTTGCCTGGTGAATTCAGCGATCCAGTGTTGTCACGTGCCCGTGCCCCTCAGTTGCCTGGTGAATTCAGCGATCCAGAGTTGTCACGTGCCCGTGCCTTTCAGTTGCCTGGTGAATTCAGCGATCCAGTGTTGTCACATGCCCGTGTCCCTCAGTTGCCTGATGAATTCAGCGATCCAGTGTTGTCACGTGCCCGTGCCTCTCAGTTGCCTGGTGAATTCAGCGATGCAGTGTTGTCACGTGCCCGTGCCTCTCAGTTGCCTGGTGAATTTAGCGATCCAGTGTTGTCACGTTCCCGTGCCTCTCAGTTGCCTGTTGAATTCAGCAATCCAGTGTTGTCACGTGCCCGTGCCTCTCAGTTGCCTGGTGAATTCAGCGATCCAGTGTTGTCACGTGCCCGTGCCTCTCAGTTGCCTGGTGAATTTAGCGATCCAGTGTTGTCACGTTCCCGTGCCTCTCAGTTGCCTGTTGAATTCAGCAATCCAGTGTTGTCACGTGCCCGTGCCTCTCAGTTGCCTGGTGAATTCAGCGATCCAGTGTTGTCACGTGCCCGTGCCTCTTAGTTGCCTGGTGTATTCGGCGATCCAGTGTTGTCACGTGCCCGTGCCCCTCTGTTGCCTGATGAATTCAGCGATCCAGTGTTGTCACGTACCCGTGCCTCTCAGTTGCCTGGTGAATTCAGCGATCCAGTGTTGTCACGTACCCGTGCCTCTCAGTTGCCTGGTGAGTTCAGCGATCCAGTGTTGTTACGTACCCGTGCCCCTCAGTTGCCTGATGAATTTAGCGATCCAGTGTTGTCACGTACCCGTGCCTCTCAGTTGCCTGGTGAGTTCAGCGATCCAGTGTTGTCACGTGCCAGTAGCTCTCAGTTGCCTGGTGAATTCAGCGATCCAGTGTTGTCACGTGTCCGTGTCCCTCAGTTGCCTGGTGAATTCAGCGATCCAGTATTGTCATGTGCCCGTGCGCCTCAGTTGCCCAGTGATTTTAGTAACCCTGTCACATAATTTACTCGACCTACGCTGTTTAGTGCAGGCATGAAATACGGTGAGTCAAATATGAATCATTTATCTCTTCAACAGTGCGTCAATCAAGAACTTTCATGGCGAGTGAGAAAGGATAGAGCACCGTTGAATGTTCAAAATGAAATTGGGTCTGATTCAAATGCCACAGACACAGGCGTTCAATATCTGGAAGTGGTGAAAAATTTAGCTGTTGCCACACTTTTGCCAAAGTCTGAGATGATATCATTTGATGGTAACCCTTTGAAGTATTATACCTTTTTGAGATCTTTTGAGACTAACGTAGAGAAAGACACATATGACTTCAGCAGACGACTACAGCTTCTGGTCCAGTTTGCACAGGTAAAGCAAGGAAGGTTGTAGAAAATTGCATACTTTTGGAGCCTGAAGAAGGGTACAAGGAAGCAAAGAGACTACTTGCAGAACGGTTTGGTGATAGATTCAAGATGACAAACTCTTGGATAACCAAAGTGTCCGATGGTCCAAAACTGAAGCCTGGTGACAGAGAAGGATTACTTGATTTGGCAGACGACCTGCAAAACTGTGAGATTACGTTAAAGGCAACCGGAAGGCTGACTCAGGTCAATAGCGAAGACAGATTGGTGAAAATCCTCGAGCGTTGTCCTGGCTTTGTTAAATCACGATGGCAGACGAGAGTACAGGAAATCAGGAAAGAAGAACGTGACCCAAACATCAAAGACGTTAGAAAGCTTATAAGAAAGATTGCAACGGAGAAGAACGATCCAGTATTTGGCAGCATAATGGATAGTGAGAGTGGAAAATTCACAACTAGAGATAAGAACACGGGGAGATCTGGAAAAACTGGAGGAAGATCACAACAACAACGGAGTATTAATTTCAGCATCTAGACTGAAGAAACCAAGGAACGAGTAGTTGAAAGAAACGAAAGTAGTGTCAAATGCAAGTTCTGCGAACAGGACCACAAGATAGAACAGTGTGAAAATTTCAAGAGGAAGAGTGGTGAGGAACAGTTTAAATTTGTAAGATCCAAAAAACTCTGTGATAACTGTCTGTCCCAATTCCACTTTTCTGCTGGTTGCAAGCAACGCAAAGGATACACCATTCCTGATTGTGGATTGAGACGCAAGCATATGACATCTTTGCACCCATCAATTTTGGATATTGAACAGAGACGTTCTGAAGAAAACAAATTGACAGGCAGACCACAAAAGCAAAGTAGTGAGGTAACCCGTGACAAGAAATCTGTTGGTGTAACAAGTCACATTGGGGCCGGACGTGGTAGTAAAGCACTTTCAATTGTTCCAGTAAAAGTAAAAGGACAGGGTGAAAGAAAGGTAATCACTACTTATGCATTTCTTGACAATGGTTCAACTGCATCGTTTTGCACAGATAGTCTACTGAAGAAACTTGGAATACAAGGGAAAAGTGTCAGCTGTCAGTGGCGACAATCAACAGTGAACAGAAAAATTGTGAATGTTTGATAGCAAGCTTGGACATCACGGATCTAGAGGAGAATGTATTCATCGAGCTGCCATGTGTGGTTTCTACAAAGATGTTGAATGTTTCACCTGAACCAATTACAAAACAGGAAGATGTCAACCGATGGCCGTATTTGAACAAAGTGAAATTACCAGCTGAATTGCATAATGGCGAAGTCTCTATTCTCATTGGTGTCGATGTGCCAGAAGCATTGCAGCCTGACGAGATAATAATGGCACAACAAGGTGGACCGTATGCCGTTCGAACAAAATTTGGTTGGACATTAAATGGACCAATGGGAAGACTGGGAGAAAAAGGTAAACATTGTTGATGGACACTATCAAGTTACAATTCCGTGGAAGAACCCATCACCTTGTCTTCCAAACAGTCGTGCCATGGCGGAACACAGACTACAACATTCGAAAAGAAGATTGGCAAAGAATTCTGACCTTTGCTGCAAATTCTCAAATTTCATAGACGACCTGCTAATCAAAGGCTATGCTAGAAAAGTCCCAGAAGATCAAATAAGTGACAGCAGTGGTGTCGTATGGTATCTACTTCATCACAACGTTATTCATCCGAAAAAACCTGACAAAGTAAGAGTAGTATTTGACTGCGAAGCCAAGTACCGTGGTGAGTCCCTCAATGGGAATATCTTGCAGGGTCCAAACCTAACAAATTCGCTCGCTCATTGGTGTTCTCATCAGATTTCGTCAAGAGCCCGTGGCTGTGATAGCAGACGTGGGGGTTATGTTTCATCAAGTGCGTGTCGATCCCAAAGATGTTGGCTCTCTAAGGTTCCTTTGGTTTCCTGCTGGTGATACTGATGCTGAGCCAGAAGAATTTCAAATGCTGGTGCATCTTTTTGGCGGAGTATGGTCTCCCAGCTGTGCTGCATATGCTTTGAGAAAAACTGCAATGGACAACACAGACAAGTTTGACAGCGATATTATTGAAACAGTGCAACGAAATTTCTACGTAGACGACTTGCTGAAATCTGTAAAGAGCTCAGAAGATGCGATCAAGATCTATACAAAAACAAGTAAGCTTCTTTCTCTTGGTGGTTTCCATTTGACCAAGTGGATCAGCAACAAAGGAGACGTATTGGATTCAATACCACAGTCAGAACTGACGAAGGATTTAAAGAACATTGATTTTGAGACTGAGAAGCTGCCTGTGGAAAAAGCTTTGGGTATGCAATGGAATGTTGAGAATGACAAGTTCCTTTACAACATCAACATTATGGACAAGCCATCCACAAGAAGGGGTGTGCTAAGTATAATCTCGTCGATTTATGATCCTCTTGGCTTTGTGTCTCCTTTGATTCTACGAGCAAAAATCATACTGCAGAATTTGTGTCGCAAGAAACTTGGATGGGACGAAAACATACTGGCAGAAGATCTTATAGACTGGAGGAAGTGGTTGAAAGAATTACCAACAATTGAGCAATTTTCAATTGAGAGGTGCATCAAGCCAGATAACTTTGGAGATGTTATTCATACTGAGCTACATCATTTTTCTGACGCATATGAGGTTGGCTACGGTGCAGTTACGTATCTCAGATCAGTGAACAACGAGGGAAACATCCACTGCTCATTCATACTTGGCAAATCAAGACTAACACCGATCAAACCTGTGACGATTCCAAGATTGGAACTTACTGCTGCTACAGTTGCTGTCAAGATTGATAAAATGGTTAGAAGAGAACTTGACATTCCAATTGATAAATCATATTTTTGGACAGACAGTACATCGGTGTTGAAGTATATCAAGAATGAAAACAAGAGATTTCAAACATTCGTTGCAAATAGGCTTGCAGTTATTCATGATGATACAAATCCAGATTAGTGGTTTTACATTGATACAGTGTTGAATCCGGCAGATGATGCCTCAAGAGGTCTTACAGCTGGTCATCTAATCAATAGTGCTAGATGGATCAGAGGCCCAGAATTCCTTTGGAATAGTAATTCATGTTGTGAGGACAACTTACAACAAATTTTTGACATTTCAGAAGATGATCCTGAAGTGAAAAGGTCAATGCAGTCACTTGCTTTGAATGTTGGAGAAGCCAAAGATATGACCGAATTCATCTTCTCAAAATACTCTGTCTGGAATCAGTTGAACAAGACAGTTGCATGGTTGCTTCGCTACAAGCACTGGCTACGTCTGAAGATACAGAGAGACAAGGAAGCATTGAAATCAGTCAGAAAGGGAAGAATTACAGTAGAGGATATGAGACAGGCAGAGCACACGATTGTCTTTTGTGTACAAAGGGAACAATACGGAAGGGATATCAAGAAACTCAATTCTTTGCGTAAATTGGACCCAGTCTACAAAGGAGATCTGCTGTGTGTTGGTGGACGCCTTAAACATTTGCCCACCAGATTTGATGACCTGAAGCATCCTGCTATACTCCCATAAAGGCATCATATTGTTGATCTTATCATCAAGCATTATCATCTTCAATCAGGACATTTTGGTGTTGAGTATGTGCTATCTCAAATCAGAGAGAAATACTGGATTGTAAAAGCCAGAGTCCCAGTGAGAAGAGTAATCAACAGCTGTTTTGACTGCAAACGACGACTACAACAACAAGCCCAACAAAAGATGGCAGACTTGCCGCCTGACAGAATAACTTCTGATCAGCCTCCGTTCACGAATGTTGGTGTAGATTGTTTTGGCCCATTGATGGTGAGAAGAGGACGTGGATTAATCAAGAGGTATGGCGTGCTTTTTACATGTCTTGCTGTCCGTGCAATACATATAGAGGTGGTACAAAATCTAGAGGCAGATTCCTTCATTAATGCACTTCGGCGATTTGTAGCAAGACGGGGAAAACCTGATGAGATGCGTTCTGATAATGGTACGAATTTTAAGGGAGGTAACAGAGAACGTATCGAGTCTATGCGTGAATGGAATCAAAGCAGCAAAGTGCACACATTCTTACCTCAGCATGAGATGAAATGGTTCTTTAATATTCCAGCTGCTTCGCACATGGGTGGTGTGTGGGAGAGAGCAATCAGATCAGTACGAAAGGTGTTGAATGCTCTTCTAAAGGAGCAGGCATTAGATGACGAAGGTCTCCAGACACTGCTATGTGAAGTTGAATCAATTATTTTATTAATGGACGTCCGCTAACGAAAGTATCAGATGACCCAAGAGATTATCATGCTTTAACGCCCAATCATCTGTTGCTGCTCAGACCTAATCAATGTTTGCCTCTTGGTTTATTCAACAAAGGTGACCAATATAGCAGAAGAAGATGGAAGCAGATTCAGTACTTGGCAGATATTTTCTGGAAGAGATGGACAAAGGAGTACATTCCAGCACTTCAAGCAAGACCAAAGTGGCACAACGTCAAGCGGAGCTTTGAAATTGGTGATATAGTTCTTGTTGTGGATCAGGCGATGCCTAGAGGTTGTTGGCCATTGGGAAGAATTTCAGAGGTAAAACCAGGCAGAGATGGGCTTATAAGATCTGTCAAGGTGAAAACGATGAGATCGGAATTGGTGAGGCCAATTGACAAACTTTGCCTGCTGGAAGCTGCTGATGATCCACAGAACAGCACATGATTTGTACAGCAATTGGTGAAGAAGTTAGAAACAGTTTCCTGGTGGTCCACTGTTTGGGGCCGGATATGTTGCGTACAAACAAAAAATAACAAGGGACTTCCAAAGCGCAATGTTTTGTTGTTTATGAATGAGTTATATCTTGTTCACGAAGAACTGTCACCTTGTTTTCGAATTGAACTTTGAACTTGAAGTGTAGACAGATGCTTTTTACCTTATTTGGGTTGTTTTTCTCTTAGTTTACACGATTTTTCTAAATAAGTGAGTAGCCTTATTCCCAATACGGCAGCTATAAAAGCTTCATGCAGGCGGCTTTGGGGTATTCAGAAATGTAGAGAGTAAGGCGGTGAAGTGCTGTGACTCTCAGATTTCGCGTCTTTTTTACCTGAGTTTTGCTGTGTTAGGCTCTTTGCATGAAGTTTTTTTTATGGCTACGAGGACTAATAGTTTGTAAGTATTAATTTATTTTTTTTGTTATTGTTTTGCTTTTAACATTAAAGATCGCCCTTTATTATTAAACCTTGGATGAGATGTATTTTGGCGTTTGTAGTTGATAATTTATTTAATTTTTTACTAGCAAACCGCACGTTTATGGATGTATTTTCGAGCAAACAGTCGTCCTTTATTGCTGTGTTCTCTGGGTTGCCTCGAAATACAATTTGAATGTTGTGTGAGTTTCTATACCCTGTAGCTGGCTGTGAATGCAAAACTAAAACTACAAGTGATAATGATGATGATGATGATGATGATTATGATGATTATGATGATGATGATAATGATGATGGTGATGATGATGGTGATGGTAAGGTTGGTGATGACTATGATTATGATGATGATGACAATGATGCGGACGATGAGGATGATGATGATGATGATGATGATGATGATGATGATGATGATGATGATGATGATGATGATGATGATGATGATGATGATGATGATGATGATGATGATGATGATGATGATGATGAGTTCGACGAGAATGTCCTAGTAACGAGCCTCGAATTGAATGAAAAGGCTTCACATTGATGCGTACTTGGCTGCATACGCATGGCTTCTTCGTACGTGCACAGAAATATTACGAATTCCTAATTATGTAATTCATTCAGAGAAGATTGCCAACCAACCCCCTTTATCGCGGAAAGGCCGGCCTGAAAATACAAATGGTCTGCAACTGAGTCACTCAGTCACTGAACCTTATGCTGTTTACCATCTGATGATAATTGCCATTCCAATGCCAACTTCGCAAATTTTCAAAGACTTAATGATCGATTAGTGGTTTGCCTTTTGTTACGCATTGTGAGCGTTCCTATATTGTTTGGTATGTCTATTCTGCGTTCCCTCGACCTCACTCCATCATTGTAGGAAGAATTCGAAGAATGGGGGAATAAAAAGGGGGAATGAGTCTGTGTTCCCCGATTCCCCGTTCCTGTATTCTTCGTTCCTCCTTTTACGGATAGGCTACCCCGTCTTTTGTTGCAAATGTGTGTCTGGAAAGATGGGAATATGGGTCTGCGACTCTTATGGTCATTTTGTTCAATGGGTACGGCCAGGGCTCGGCATCCTAACAAACAGCGTTCCTTTCTTTGGAGAGCGTCATAAATGCTTTGCTTTTGTCGTAGTTAAAGGTAAGTGTATATATCGTGGCGTACTATATCTATTAACAGAAGCCTAGACCACTAAAATGGAATGAAAAGACTTTTATCTATGTCGACAAAATGGCCTAGGTAATGGCCTAAACAACTAGAGAAGTAGGCTAGGTATATTTATACTATACGTAAGTGAGATAAGGACAGCGGCGATCTCCAGAGCCAAAGATCTCCAGAGTTGTTGTAAGGGCAAACTAGACTATATACAGAATGACATTCACTTTGATTTGAATATTCAAAAGCAATCACTCTTGTTCAAATTTAAAAATTGTGTGCATGAAAAGTTAGAATGAACAAGACCAAGAGTTGCTTTATCTGAGTATGATTATTTTTCAAACCAAATGGAACATTGAAGTGGGGTGGGGTACTCATGTGTAAAATTAATAAATTCATTCCTTCAATAATGGTTATAAAATGGATGGCAACACAGAAGAGAGACCAAATTTTGCCTTTGACAGGAACAACAAGCACCATAGACTTCTGTAATTAAGTTTTGATAGTTGCCTGTCCTCTGGTCCTAAATATTATGGGGAGGGGGTGCTTACTACATAGTACAGGACAACAGTCGAACAAACGGTGTACAGCTGATAGAAAAAGTATCTTTTGTGAACAAGTGTCAATTTTGATAGGGCCATTGTGTTTGTACTTACTGAAACACGGAACCACTCAAAACGACCCAAATCCGTCAAAATGACCCAAAACCAGCCAAAACCAGTCATAATAGGATCAAAACAACCGTAAACTAACCAGAAATAGACAAATTCACTTTTTAGGGGAGAGAAGCCCCTCAAATGCACTGATTTTAGCAAAACATCATTGTTGTTTTGTAAATTATTTTCTCCCTTTGGGCGAACAGCATGAAAAATGTGCTTTGTTACTCATTTTTGGAGTAAATCTTTTGTGTGCTGCTCTCAGGGGTTTATTCAATCATTGTGGCTTTTAAGACTGGATTTGGTATAAAATCTAAACTGTTGTTCCATTTGATTGTCCAACATGCACAATAATGAGACTTAATAATAATAATAATAATTCTGATTCATGACAACATATTAGTTACAGTAAGTGACTACATACGTTGACATACGCCCCAGAAGAAGCAAAGCTTATCGAGTCTGGGGCGCTTACTTACATACTAAGTTAAAACAATTAATACAGATTGAACACAAAATGTTTAATTCAAAATAAATTTAAAAAAGAAAAAGCAAGTCCAAATATTAAGATATCTAATTAACTAAAGATAACAGCTAATAAGCGCTACAGCAAAACCTGGCTTGTAACAAGCCAAAGTCAATAGGAATAATTAAAAATAGCAAATTAATCAATGCGTTATTAAGCTAATAATTATTATAAATTCTCAAATATATGAGCTTAATTTTTCATTTTTCAGATGTTTTATATACTCATTTTGTGATTTGATTCTCCTAATTTCTGATTTCTGCTTGTTCCAGAGTTTGGCTCCTTTTACTATTATTGCCCGCTCACCTGAGCATTTGCGCGTTTTAGGTATTTTGTAGAGATCATTGTGTCTTGTAGAGTAAGCATGTATGGTTGAATTTGCTTTAAAGAAATTATGGAATACCTCTGGGAGATTATCTTTGTTATGTGTGAAAGAGTGCATGATTTTTAACACTTTTAGCTCATATCGATCTTTAACTTTTAACGTTCCAAAGTCGTAATGTATTTTATTTGTTGATGCTAATCGGTTTTTAAATTGAAGGATTTTCAGTATACGATTTTGGTGAACTTGCAGATGGTTTACAAGTTTAGTAGAAGTATCGCCGTAAATTTCAAGGGCATAGTCAATCTTTGATTGTATGAAGGCATTGTATAGAGATTTTAAACATTTCTTTGGAAGCAGGTGACGTATTTTTCTGAAGATAGAGGCATATTTGATAATACTTGTGCCTACTTGATTAATATGTTTTTCCCATGTAAGTTTGTCGTCAATGGTTAAGCCTAAGTATTTCACTTCATGGGATCTTTTAATTTCTTCACCTATTCTTACTTTTGATGCATCTTGGAAGGATTTTTTACTTGGGGAAAAGACTGAGTATACAGTTTTCTCGATGCTCAGTTTCAATTTATTAGAAAGTAGCCAAATACTTAGTTTATCAAGTTGAATGTTTGTCTCAGCAATTAGTTTATCAATTTTTTGCCCTGATGAGAAGATGGTTGTATCATCGGCAAAAAGCCTTGGTTTTAATTTTGTTGCATTTACTAGATCATTGATATATATCGTAAAGAGTAAAGGACCAAGCACGGATCCTTGTGGTATCCCTGTGGTGATGTTGCCAAATTCAGACTGCGTCTTGTTTACAAATGTATATTGTTGCCTATTGGTAAGGTAACTAGTGAACCATTTGTTGGAGATCCCTCTAAAGCCGTAATGCTCAAGTTTTTTAATTAGAATCTCGTGATCTATGGTATCGAAAGCCTTTTTGAGGTCAAGAAAGACACCAATTACAAAGTTTCCTTTATCAAGGTTATTGTAAAGTTCATTAAGAGCTTCAGTTAACGCAAGAGCAGTTGAATGGTTTTCTCTGAATCCAAACTGATATTTGTAGATAATGTTGTATTTTTTAAGGAATTCCTGGACTCATTTGCATACAAGTCGCTCAAATAATTTCTCGAAACAAGAGAGAAGGGAGATGGGACGGTAGTTATCTTCATCAAATCTGTTTCCCTTTTTGAAAACAGGTATAACCTTTGCAATTTTCCAAATGTTTGGGAAAACTCCAGTTTTAAGAGAGATATTAAAGATGTGAGTTAGTGGAAAAGCAAGGTCATCACTGCAATCCTTTATCAGGAATGGTCGTATGGCATCATGGCCTGCAGCCTTTTTTGGCATAAGACGATTAATCTCAGCTATGACTTCTTCAACATGTATTTTCTTAAGGAAGAAAGTGTTGGCATTTTGATTAGTCAGAAATGTAGAAAAATGTTTAGTAGTTGGAGGAATAGTAGTGGCAATCTCATTTCCAATCGAGCAGAAAAATTTGTTTAGTGAATTGGCTATCTCACTATCATTGGTAAGAGTTTCTTTAGATTTATTGATGATTTTGGCTATGTTGGAGGTTTTGTTTGACTTTTTAGGATTGAGCATTGGGCCCATTATAGCCCACATGTTAGTTATTGCACTAGCTTTGTCTTTCAGTACATCATTATAATAGTTGATTTCAGCTTGTCTCAAGCATGTTGTCAACAAGTTTTTATATGCTTTGTACTTCAGTTCTGATGTGTGGTCTTTTCTAGTTAGGTAGATCTTGTATAATTTATTTTTCTTTTGTATAGACTTTTTAAGGTTTTAGAAACCCATGGTTTGTCCTTTAGTCTTTTTTTTGGAAGAGGTTTTAGAGGAAAGCAATCTTGAAAGCATTTGTTGACATTTCTATTAAAAATTTCAGCACAAGTATTGGCTTCATGGCAGTCGAAAAGACTACTCCAATCTATATCCTGCAGCTGTTTTTTGAAGTTCTTACGATTTTTCACACCGAAGGAGCGTACCTTTGGTGGCGTAACTTTCACTTTATTTTCCTTCTTAATTAGTAAGACGGAGGCAAAATGATCGCTAATGTCGGTTAAAAGATGTCCTGCAGTCGTATTGTAATATTTTCGTTTTGTTGATAGAAAAATATGATCGATGGCATTTTTATCTGTTATTCTCGACGGGAGAAGGGTTTGAGGCAAGAAGCCATGGGTTAAAAGTAAATGAAGATAATTGCTGATTGAGTTTTGGTTTTTGTCGTTGAATTTAAGTAAGTCTATATTAATATCGCCAATCAGGATGCATTGATCACTATTACTTTGTGAGGTTTTTTCTAGCGATTTTTCAAGTTGTTCATTGAAGTCTTTAATTTGTCCATCTGGGTGTCGGTAAATGAGCCCTACTTGAGTCACAGTCTTTCCTTTTGTTAGGGTAAACCAAAGGTTTTCACATGGACTTTCACATTTGAGCAATAGGTCATTGCAAATGTCGAATTTTAAATCGTTCCTGTAGAAGAGACAAACACCACCAACATTACCTCTCACAGATGGTACTGAATAGAAATTATACCCATCTATTAGATTAGCATAATGTTGTAGGTTTGTGTTGTGCACTTCTGTTAAGCATATGCAGTCGAAAGGTATATTGATTAAAGTTAGTAATGATAAAAGATCATTTGTATGCTTGTTAAGACTTCTGATGTTTAAGTGAAAAATAGATAGTTGAAGAGATTGCTTTCCGTTCAGCAGCTTCTTCTGCATCTGCTGCTTGTTACATAGAAAGCGTGGAAGACCCAGAATAACTCTTAGAAGAACTATCCTGGAAGACGTGAAGCTGCTTGGATGTAGAGATTTGACCGAGGCGGAAACGAAAGCCCGGAACAGACGAGAGTGGAGAGATAGTGTGGCCTAATGCTCGAGAACGAGTGGGAGGACCTAAGTAAGTAAGTAAGTAAGAAGAGATTGCTGTTCGATTTCGTTTAGTGTTTTAGTTGCGAAATAGTTGCTCTTCTGCTGAAGCTGGTTTGGATGAACTGACTGTGGTGGCTGCTGTTGCTGAAGTTGTTAATTTTCTGGTTGTTGTTGTTGCTGAGGGAGCTGGTTTTGTTCAATTTGCTGCTGTAGTAGTAGTTTTTGGTGTTGTTGATGCTGCTGCAAGTCGTGTTCTTGCTCTCATTGTTGGTTAACATATGCAAAACTATGTTGTTGATGTTCTGCCTTATTTGTGTCAGCTTGGTGGTGGTTGGTTTGTGGTTGAATTCGCATTGATTCCTGACATATGTGTTGATATATGTGTGAAGTTGGTGGTCGTTGAAATTTCTTTTATGAAGCTGGATTGATGTTTGTAGATTTTCTCTTTCAGGGAAAACTGCATATTTAAAGTTTCTAACAAACATTGATGTTCCCCGTAGACCGTAACATCTTAGCTCAGGGTCTCTCAGCGTGTTTCTGTTGTCAATGACAAAGTACTCTAACCGACTTGCAATAATTCTTAGGTTGTCATTGATAGAATCAATATTATCATTGAAATCTGAATCACCATCTTGATTTTTGACTTTGATTCTCTTTGTAGAATCGTTGAGATGAGCAATTTTGTCTCTGGGTATTTATCTATTAAGTATTTGATTATGTCTTTTCAGATAATAAAAATATTTCTGATTCAGTTTCAGTTGCAAGATTGTTTTCATACAGCATGAATTACTATTTTTTCTACGTTTACTAAATTTATCGTTGCCAGATGAGATTAAATCCCTTGTATGTTTCGCCATTGAAGTGTTCTTATCTTGATGTAGCTGCTTTGGTCAAATCTCTTAGGGAATATTCCTTGCAAGATTGAGTCGCCAATTATGAAAGTTTTACATTGCAGGTCTCTTATTCGACATGGCGGGTTACCATGGTTAATCTTCCTTTTGCTGCTGCGGTTGGTGACATGACTGAAATCATTGTCGATAACTTCTTCTATTGCAGATTGTTCTTGAGGGCTGAGTGGTATTTCGGTTTCAGTTTTCATTTTCCTGGGGCCTGGAAGTCTCGCATTTAATTTTTGTATTAATATTCTTTAATTTATTTTTAACAAATTGTCATAATTCTGTAAGACATTGGGGGGTTAAGGGCTGAAACTATTCCCTTATTTTTAATGCCTCATTTTTTAGCATTTCATTCTCCTGTTTGAGGAGTTAAATCTCTTTTTCTAAGATAATTTCTTCAATTGTTCTATCGCTGCTGATAGAATACTCGTCCGCGATTTCATTCTAGAACTTATTCTTTTCATACCCTTTGATAGACTGAGTTTCAATGTTATAGTTTGGGAAGTCTTCCTCGAAGTTGCATGTTTCAAACAAATCATTTTGGCTTTCTTTTAACATGATTTCCAAATCTTTAACTCCACTTTTCTTGAACTTCTCATTGACATATTATGAAAATCCGAAAAGCTTTCTATGTTGACGAAAAGTCCCAAGAGGAAAGTAGAATTTGAAAAATCAAGAATGAAGTTTCAAAGAACATGAGAATTTTAGGGGATTTTTCAAGAATTTTCTGCCACTTAATAAATGATTTAAAAGAAATTGGACATTTATGGGTGGTTTTGGGTGGTTTTGATTGAGTTATGGGTCGTTTTGGGTGATTTTTTCTTGTTTTCGTTAAGTTTGGGTTGTTTTGGGTGGTTTCAAGTTTTAGTAAGTACGTCTTGCAGATGTGTTTGAGAATCTGATGGATTAATTCTTAGGTTGTTAGCGAATAAGGGCTGAGACATCGTAATGAGCTTCGTAATACGTCATTAGAAGAAGTTTCTCTAAAATATTGGCTTGAAAAGCCTCCTTAACTACTCATTCAATAAAATAATGCAACAAAATAGCCTTCTAAAAGCAGCTATAACCTCTACTGTACTGATGTTATCCCTCCACAGTACTGAACGGCCCCCACTGTACTGATGTTATCCTCCGCTGTACTGAACAGCCTCCACTGTACTCAATGTTATCCTTCCTCCCACCTCCCACGTACTGATGTTATCCCTCCACTGTTCTGATGTTATCCCTCCACAGTACTTAATAGCCTCCACTGTACTGATGTTATCCCCCCACGAGCATCATGTTATCCCTCCACCATACTGATGATATCCCTCCACAGTACTGAACAGCCTCCACTGTACCGATGTTATCCCTCCACTGTGCTGAACAGCCTCCACTGTACTCAATGTTATCCCCCACCCGCATCATGTTATCCCTCCACTGTACTGATGTTATCCCTCCACAGTACTGAAAAGCCTCCACTGTACTGATGTTATCCCCTCACATGCATCATGTTATCCCTCCACTGTACTGATTTTATCCCTCCACAGTACTGAATGACCTCCACTGTAGTTCACAGCCTCCACTGTACTGCACAGACATTACCCCGGCTGCTCATTACGATTCGAAAGTCAAAAGGCCATTCATAAAAAGTGCGAAAATGCATTTCATAAAAAGGCTGTTACTAAGTGCTTCGCTGCTGCCAACCCCCGGTTAGATTTTGGCACCATACGATTTAGAGTTAATTTTTTCATTTAAATTGTTTAGAATCAAGGCAAACAATATTGGACTTAAAATGCAACCTTGACACCACCACTGGCACAGCTAAAGAATTCAGTTAAACCGTCATTAGCACGAGCACAGGATTTTTCTTTAGAGTATAACTTCGAGATTATTTTAAAAAAATTACCCGTTGTTCCATTAGCAAACAGTTTATTCAAGAGCAATGAATGAGGAATTTTATCAAAAGCCTTCCTAAAATTGACGAAACAAACATATAAACTATTATTATGATGAAAAGAGTTTTGAATCATAGATGGTCTGATGTTTGATGACTGGTCTGATGTTTGATGAATTTTTCTGTAAGCAATTTGGTTTTCATCAAGAGTATCAAAGTAATCTAGAAACGAATTTAGTCTTTTGCAAAAGAATACCTAAAAATTATTTATCAAAGATGCTAAGAAGAGTTATACCCCTATAATTATCTAGATCTGACTTATCACCACCTTTGAAAAGAAGTACAACTATGCCAACTGCCCACTCCTCTGGAAGTTCTCCAGAATTAAAAATTTTGTTGAAAAGTTTAGTAAAGACAGTCAAGAAAGATTCATTCAAGCTTTTCAGAAGTTCGGCTGTTATGAGATCAATTCCTGAGGCTTTTTCTATTATGTCTAGCTATCATGGATTTAACTTCATCTAGATCTAGAGTAGTCTCTTGATCTAATATCTCATTAGCAAAATTATCTAAATTTTCACCTAGAGAGGCTTCCGTTATTTCCTCAACAATTTTCGTTACATTATAAGAGTCATTAGAATTTAGTAAACCACTGAAATAGTCGAAAAGATGAGTCCCAAAGCCATGTGTCCCACTTTGAGCAGCTTTCTGATAACAACAACAGCTAAAGATGGTAGCTGCGATAACTGCAGCTCGTCTAATAAGTCTAGGTAGGTTTCTTCTGGGTTCAGGTGGGTTCAAGTGGGTTGAGATGGGTTTAACTTTAAATAACGGGTATTCATATTATTCAAATCAGCGGTAAATACTGTATAAAATAGACACTTCGAATATTGAATAGACTTTAAACTGTAGGATAAACTATAACAACGATGATGCTACAACCTGATACCAAAAACACAACGAACAACTCAAAGCACACCTAATCACGTGAGCAGCGAACAGAAGTTAATTAATTATAATGACAACAACTTCAGTAGTTTGACAGCTATCCAAGTTTAATGTTCGTTCGTTTATAACGTTGATATTCTCAGTGTTGCGTGTACATATGCTATTGAAGCTGATTATTTCTAATTTCCATACTTCGATGCGGGTATGAAATTGCTGACAAATGTGCTCACTATAATTGATCTTCGAATCTTTGCGTTTCGTGAAAATGTTTTGCGCTTGATGTTTATGACTAAAAAGTGATCTCGCGTGCAAGTCTTAATGTGGGGATTTTATTTATTTAGCATGCCTCGCAGATGATTAGCAAGGTTCCAGGTTGCTCTGGAAAATGCTAAAGGATAAAGAGCATCACTTTTGAAATTTCGAATTGCAGCCCAAATATCAGAAATGCCCAGAACAGCAGTTAGCAAAATACAAGAACAAGCATGCTTGGACGCCTGGTGTGACTTCCATATCCACAATCTTGCTTGTTGAATTCTTTTAAATGCCCTTTCTGCTTGTATCCTTATGTCAATAGGTTTTTCAGGGATATCTTGAAAACATGGAATGTGGAATACTGTTGAAAAATGCACTGGGCCACTGGCATACTGGATTGGCCAGCGTGATATTTCAGTACTGAAGCATTTAAATGACATACACATTTTGAATCACAGAGATGAATTTGGTGTTGTGCACATTTGTTTTATACTGAAGAGTCTTTAAATTTTTTCTTTTGTAGAATTGTACAATGCAGCTTAGAGACTGGTGCATAGTGATTCCAAATGTAAACTGTATCATGGTATTGAACCTCTTCATATTTTTAATTGGAACGCTACCCTCTATGAAGACTGAAAAAATTATAGCGACATACACTGAAACGATTGGACCTGGGAATTACTCTTATTTTAACCTTCAGGAAAAGGGAACCATTACAGTGATAGTTGAGAGTATTATTGGTGATGCAGACATTTATGTATCAGAAAATATTCAAAAGCCATCATACATTGATTATGATTTACAATCATCTACTTGTGGCCTTGATATTGTTACCATCCCAAAGACATTTAAAAGGCCAGTGTTTATTGCAATATATGGACATGTGCATTCATTGCTTACAAAATACAGAATAACTGCCATTCTTAATTATACAGGCTTACATGAATTTGAAAGACCTGAAATTTATAGTCAAAATTATGACAAGGAAAACTCTAATGAAGAAGATGAGTCACCGTCATTCAAATCCATTCTGTGGTCCGTTGTTGTTGGCATTCTAAAATTATCTTGGAAGTAATGTTTTGATTTACAATTTTCTGCTTCTATCTGAACATTTTTCGAGGAAAATCTGCTATTTTTTACATTGTTGTCTGCTTGCAATCAACAAATCGAGTAATAAATCAGATTTATTATTTAATGAGCACTTATTGTTTGTCTCTAAGACTCTTTGCGACGATAAGATAATTATTTGAAAACAAAGCCAACAAGAATAATCATGTCAATTTGACGGGAGATTATTGTCTGTTAGCCAATGATTATTTTCTCCCTTTATTTTAGCAGGACTTCAACGGACATTGCAATTCCACCTAATGCATTCTGAAGTGCGTCTTGTAAGGCCGCAAGGGTCTTAACCGAGGCCTTAACATCAGGCTTGAGAGGGGCCCAAATTTGCTGATTTAAACGGCTCTGGTATAGGTCGGTGCAATTCTCAGGAACTTGATATTTCTCAAATCTCTGTTTACGTTAGACAGATTCCAGCTCATAGTTGAAATTTATCATCATCATTGTTAGCATAATCATCATCATTGATGATGATCAGTATCATCATAATTGATTATGATGATGATGATGATGATGATGATGATGATGATGATGATGACAATATTTAACATGATGATCATTAACATCACAATCATCATCAACTAAACAATCATCATTATGTCATTCTCAATATTATCATTAATATAATCACCATCATCATGATAATGATCACGTTCATCATCTTCACTATCATCATCATCATTATCATCATCATCATTATCACAATCACCATCATCAAAGCATCATCATCATCATCTTCATCTGCACAACAATTATCATTATGTCATTCTCAATATTATCATCAATATCATCATCATCGTCATCATCATCTTCAACATCGTCTTCTTCTTCATCCTTTTCATCATTATCATCATCTGCATCGTTATCATCGTCATCATCATCGCCCTTCCGACATTGCTACAGCGTTGCTATTTTCTTTTCATTTGACTTTTATTGTCTTTCATGAACGTTAATGTCAAAAAAACATTTTTTCCTACATCAAAAATGTTGAACAGGTGCCAATTAGCTGTTAAGAAATATTGTGCAAGGGTGGACACTTTTGCAACGAAATGATCAAGTCACAAATTTAGCAACGCACTTCATTCTCAGCCAACAACAGATCATTAGAATTTGGAGGATGTGGTTGTGATTTATGTGAAATTGAAAGATTTAGCGATTTTGCTACAGTATCCTAAGCTACAAGGCTCAAGTGTACCCTTGATATATTATGACAATGTCCAGGCTGGGGACATGGTGTCCGAATTAATTGTATTTAACAAGTGTCCACTGTTGAGACGGTTGAGATGAAAATAACCTGCTATACAGTAAAATATTTATTACAGATAATTATAGTATATTTCTTATAATTCCTAATTATTTCTTTAAATCAAAATAGGTTGGCATCTATAAATAATTTAATTTCGAATGATCAGGCAAGAAAATCAGGTTGTTCACTCTGTTTCCCACCTTAAAAAGCATATGAAAAAATTGGCCAGGTAAAATCCGCGGACCATGCGGAAACCGCGCTATCTATTGTTCCATTGTTCTTAGAAGAAACTTTTTCACGCGGATTTTCCGTTCGGCGTAATTTATTTTGGCGATTGTCCCACCACTTAGTATGTTAAAAAATGGTCTGGCTTGCGCTTGTGCTCAAAACCGCAAAACCGTGCGATACACGTATTTTTTTGTAAGAAACCCTTTAGAAGAAACCCAGACCCTCGAATTGCCAAAAATTTAAGAAACTCCCGTACTGGAAATTTTTACGTAGGAAACTTTTCACCTTAGACAGCGAAAATCAGAAAAATAAGATCAGAAAATGTGAGTTTTCGCCAGATAAAGTGGGTTTTTCCAGAAAAAGCGGGTTTCTCAGTAGAAAAACCCAGTTTATCTGAGAAAAGTGGGTCTTTCTGACTATGTTGACATCCGCTTGCCATAGGCAGTGAGTGATTCTTCGTTCCTCTTGTGAGGCATGTTTCGCGAAGATTGCGCCCACGAGATCTCGCAGAAAATGACCCAAGTTTGTAGCGTTGTCTCAGAAATTACTTAGGGGCTCTTTGTACAATGATTGCATGAGTTTAAAGACAATTTCTTCAGGTATTTAAAAGTCTCATCGCTCTCCGAAGAGCCCGTCTCCAAGTTTGCATTTTGGGTGTAGTTATGACTACCACTTTTCAGGTTTGCCATTAACGCGAAGCCAATTTTGTGAAGGCACACAGGCACACAGGTTGTGAGCTTCGGTACATTTCTCGGCAGTGGAAGTGGCAACATTCTTCTCCCCTGAACAATCTTATTTTACGGCTTTGAATTTATTTCTAGACGTTGAAGGATTTCATTGGCTATGAAATGAAGTTAAATTTTCCCAAACGCTGTGAAATTTAGTAGCAGATTGCGTTTTGGGTAAAGCTAAGATTTTGTCACATCTTCTCTCAGTCAGCCATATGCCTTAAGTGCTTACGTATTTTATGCCTTTAACAAAGAAAGCAACAATACAACAAAAATTCATTTATTACACTATCTTTGCACCGGGCTAATTCTTAATAAGCATCTACAAAAAATTTTTGGCTACATGTTTAGAGCCTTGTTTATTTTCCAACACAAGGCAAGCAAATCGTGCAGTTATGGACAGGAAAATTTCAGCTTTCACTCAATCACTGTTTACTACGAAATAACATCAATTAGCAAGGAAACTCATACTCATACCTGTAATATATACAGAAAGTTTAATGAGGTTCTTTTAAACTGCAGGTAGTAATGACTCGAAAATGAAGTAGCTTTTCAACAAGCAGGGAGCAACACTGGGATGGGAGACATAGAAAAGAAAGTTTCAAATAATACTTGTTACTCAAACATCTTATCGAGCAAACATGATGTATATTATCTGCTAAAAAACAACGAGTAATGGCATACTGGTGCTAAATAAGGAGGCAAGATCTTGAAAGCAGACATTCATCACGAGTTGTATACAGGTTATTATATATTGTATATGAGTTTGTTTTACAAAGTAGCACTACAGAAAATTGCATTGTTCGGCATTCCAACTGACCCATCTAACATTCATCTTGGAACAGTTGAATGAGTTTTTCCCTGGTTTGAATATTCTAGTATTTTGAAGTTGTATTATGTTATGTAGCACATTGTTGTGAAAGATTGATGTTAGATTTTGACTATGAAGCAACGTCCAGATATTTGAATTAATCTTTGATTTTACTGCACACTTAGGGTGCAAAAGAATTGCAACGCTTTACCAAAAATTGCGGCCGAGAGTAGTCGTAGGCCCACAACGCAAAATTACATAACAAAACGATGGCGGCTCAGGGGCTTCGCCAAACTTGATTTAGGCGGGAAAATGTTCACAATGTCATTGACTTCCGATTATAATATAAAGTAAATGAATTATTTGTTTCTTCTTGCGGAAAATAATGAAAAACCTGGAAGCAGTGTCTTCCAAATTTCTAGCGAAATTTTTCAAAAGTTGTCTTGATAAAAAGCAATACACATAATTACTTTTTTGACCGTTGACTCAAAGTGTTTTCGTTTTATAAAGCAAAATGGCTAAAGCTTTCGTGCCACCTTATAATTTTTGCTCAAAAAAGAGGATTTCAGGAAGAAAACGGATATTATTTTGCGGAGGACAGTTACAGGTAGGTAACTTTTGATCAGGCCCGAAGGAGGGTATTTTTGTAAATTTGCAATTGCTTCTCTACTGTTTAAATCCAAGAATTTGCTTCAAAAGAAATTTGCAATATTTTACGATAACTACAGCTTTGAAATATGTAATCAATTAAAATATATTTGAAATATGTGAAATATAGGGTCGTTCTGCGTGGTTCCGCGTTTAGTAAGTACGTTTAGGTCAAGCGTTGCAATGCAATACTGTACCTGAAGTATGTCTTTGGTACCTTATGGAGTTTTTCTATGCAGTACTGTCCGGACACATTGCATGGCAAAGAACGTCGATGCAAAACTGTCCGGATACTTTTGCATGGTAATTTTTTTTATGCAAAGCAGTAAGGACCGAAACACATACTTAAGTTTGCTATGCAAAACAGTCCAAATAAACATAATTATAGAACTTTAGCGTGTCTGCGTTTATCAAAAACTTTATCGTGTCTGCGTTTACCAAAAATGCTCTAGAAACGGTTCCAGGTTGCTCTGGAAAATGCTAAAGGATAAAGAGCATCACTTTTGAAATTTCGAATTGCAGCCCAAATATCAGAAATGCCCAGAACAGCAGTTAGCAAAATACAAGAACAAGCATGCTTGGACGCCTGGTGTGACTTCCATATCCACAATCTTGCTTGTTGAATTCTTTTAAATGCCCTTTCTGCTTGTATCCTTATGTCAATAGGTTTTTCAGGGATATCTTGAAAACATGGAATGTGGAATACTGTTGAAAAATGCATTGGGCCACTGGCATACTGGATTGGCCAGCGTGATGTTTCAGTACTGAATCATATAAATGACATACACATTTTGAATCACAGAGATGAATTTGGTGTTGTGCACATTTGTTTTTTACTGAAGAGTCTTTAAATTTTTTCTTTTGTAGAATTGTAAAATGCAGCTTAGAGACTGGTGCATAGTGATTCCAAATGTAAACTGTATCATGGTATTGAACCTCTTCATATTTTTCATTGGAACGCTATGAAATGCTCTAGAAATGAGCTGAGCTGTCTCTGGACATTGGTAACACTTTCACACTCCATTCTTTAGTCTTTTCCCTCCAGTAGGGGAGGCTCGATATCGTTGAGTGACGGGACTGTCAGACACTTTTGGGCATCGAGAAATGGAATTTAGTATACAGTTGACATCCGCTATCTCGAACTCTCAAGGGGAACTGGAATTTGTTCGAGATTAGCAAATGTTCGAAATAACGGATGCCCCATATAAATATAAAAAATCATAGTTTTTAAGTCAGAAAAGGAACCCCTATTAACATGCAGGGTTACTGATCCCAAATTTCATCAAACAAGTCGGTATTTTTTACATAGGAGTCAAAGCTCATCTGCTTTCATCCCTACTATTGTTGAAATTGAGATAATGGCGATGCAGCACATCTCGAAAGACAACAGCTTCATCTATTGTATACATGGGCAGCAGATCACTTAGCTGCTGCCATACCCGCTCCGCTAGGCGATATTTCAGCCTGTCTCTTTGTCCAATTCAGCAGAAAATTTGGCAAAGTTCGAGAAAAAGAGCAGGTTTTCCTCCATTGGAAATCGAAAATGGTTTGAGACAGCGAATGTTCGAGATAACGGGGTTCGAGATAGCGGATGATTTTTCTATACAAACCCTTATACCGAGACAAGGGGAAGTGGAAAATCGTTCGAGATAGCGAATGTTCGAGATGGCGGGCAGTCGAGATAGCGGATGTCAACTGAGGAAGAACTGCGTGGGCTTGTGGTGGGACTGCTACGTCCACTACAGAAACCGGGGAAGAAGAAGGGTCCTCCAGAAAACCTCAGACCCATAGTCCTGCTTTCAGTACTACGGAAGATCCTAACGATAGCCATGCTTGATCGTCTCTGGGAACGTTTGAAGGAAACCTTACACTGAAGCAGTCAGCATACCAGCCAGGAAGAGGCACCACAGAACAGGTGCATGCTGTCAAACTACTGGTGGAGAAAGCCATCATCTCGAGTGACTACACTGTCCATCTACTACTCCTGGATATGTCAAAAGCTTTCGACACTGTTGACCGACAAACTTTATTTGAACACCTTGAGGAAATTCTACATTTTGACGAACTTTATATATTACACATCCTAACCAACAACCCACAAATCGCAGTCAAAATTGGTAACACAACAGGAGAAAAATTCACAACCACAATCGGAATTATGCAGTGGGACTGTCTCAGTGCCATTCTATTTATATTTTATCTAGCAATGTGCCTGAGGCTTCCAATTCGAACAAAAACAAAAGGATTTTTTATCAACCCAACATATGCTGATGATCTTACACTTGCAGGGACAAATGAACAACAAGTTGATGAAACAGAACACAGGTAGACGGGCTAACAAGCTATAACCTTAAGGTTAATGTATCAAAGAAAGAAAAATATCAGATACCGAGACCATCACCACCAGCTCCACCACCACCCACAATAGAAGAACTACACGAACACAGAAAAAACACGGTTAACTGGTCAGCACTTGACTGGTTAGTCACATACAAGCCACCCACACCTGATAATCCGCACCCGGACTGGAAAAAGTGTAAATTACTTGGATCATTGCTCGATACAAAATCAGACATCGATAGAAGGAAAGGACTTTCACTTAGCGCTCTACTTAAATTTGAACACATCGTTAAATCCAAACGAATCAACACAAAATTAAAAATCAGAACATTTAATGCCTACATAGCCAGCATCTTCTTATTTAACTCAGAAATGTGGACTCTTACAGAAACATTACAGAACGATATAGATACATTCCAAAGACGTTTACTTCGCAGAGTTATAAATATTCGGTGGCCCAAGCTCATTTCAAACGAGAAGCTTTATCAGAAAGTTGCTGCTGAGAAGTGGAGCTCCACAATCCGGAAGCGTCGTCTCAACTGGTTAGGACATCTCATGAGATTGGACGAAAGAACTCCGGTAAGGCTCTCTCCCAAAGAGTCACTTACAGATGTACGTAGGAAGATCGGTAGGCCATGTTTAACCTGGATGAAAGTAACTGAAAAAGATCTGGATTTGGTAAATATAAACCTTAATCTAAACAAATCAACACCTGGTGAAGTACTGGATAAATTAGTGAACATAACTTCTGATAGGAAGAAGTGGAGGAATACGGTTCGGGACATTATGGCGGTTAACCGCTGAATATGTTTAGTAGTAACTGTATTTTTGAGTGTGCTGTTTTAGCAAATTTGGTATAATTTTGAGCTGATTCATAAAAAATCTAGAAAAATCACGACAAACGTGCAGATATTCGAAACATGAGGTTGTTTTGATTTGAATTTTTTGAATATGGTGTCCGTTAGGCCCAATTTAAAGACGAAAGTACTGATACTGAGGCACATAAGATTGGTTATTTTATTTTTGGGGTATAAAATTCCCAGAATATTTGGTATATTTTTGGGTTTATGGAGGTAAGCCTGTGTCTGACCTCCCTGTCATTTACCTATAGTGAGTCCCTTAGGCTTTTCCTTTTTTATTTTGTTTATTTATTAGTTTGAATTTAACATCATATCGCTATACCTATGCTGCTGCCGTTATTAGGCCCTCTTGCTGTTGTAACTTGTTTTGTTCATTAAGTTGACTTTTAGGGAAGCGTAGCTTCAGGATAAATTGTAAAACCAGTACGGCGACCACAAACATTGTAGAAAAGAAAATTAAAAGACAACTTCTTTAGCGACAGAGCAGCATATTCAGTAATAAATTCAAATCATGGCGACAAATCCAAGATTTTTCATGAGTATTGATTTTTCATAGAGTATTGGTAGGGGTATAAGGGGTCAAAAGAAGCTCTGAAAGATTCAAAAGATATTAAAACTAAATCAAAACGAGGGTTGCGTTTAGCAGCACTTAATGTAGTTTCTTTACGCAAACATCACCATGAAGTAGAACTAATGATAAATAGTCATAACATACAAATATTAGGTTTAAACGAAACTAGGCTAAGCAACAGCATAAGCGATTCAGAAGTGGAGCTAGATGGTTTCGATGTTCACCGCAAGGATAGAGATATAAACGGCGGTGGTGTTGCACTGTATGTGAACTCCAACATTAACCATAAACGTAGGTACGATATTGATAATGAGCAATTAGAAATCAAGCTAAGAGCTTTATAGTGATATGTTGGTACAGGCCCCCAACTACGGGAGAAGACAAGGAGAGTCTCATGGCATTGAGAAGCCTCCTCTCCACGGTTGATTCAGAGGGTAAAGAAATTATCTTAATTAGTGACACGAATTGCAACCTAAAAAATCCAAAAGATAGGTGCACCAAAAGTTTAAAGTCAATTTACACTGAGTTCCAACTCGAGCAGCAAATAAGTGAATACACAAGGGTAGCTGCAAAAGAGAAGGATGGTGTTCGAAATCGCTAATAGATCACTTTGCTACTAATCGCCCAAATTACATACTAGCAGCAAAAAGTGCTAAAGCTAAGCATGGTGGATCACTACCCCATTTTCGCAATTAGAAAGCTAAATGCAAAAAGACCCTCAGGAGAACATAAGAAAGTAGTCCAGACACGTAATCTTAGAAACTATGATAAAAACCTATTTTTGGAGGATTTATCCTCTATTGACTGGAAAGAGACTTTTGCCCCTGTTGATGGTGACCCAAACCTCATGGCTTCGGTTTTTAATAACGTTATATCTTGTTTCTTAGCTAGATACGCATGCGCCAATAAAGCGTAGGAAGGTTACAAGTAATCACGCTCCCTGGATAACATCAAACCTTAAAAACCTAATGAAAGAGAGAGATGAAGCTAAAAAGAAATCTCAGAAAGATGCTTCCTATTGGTCAGTCTATAAAAAATTAAGGAACAAAGTTACTTGGAAACTTCGTGAAAGAGTTAGAGTTAGGTTAGTACCACAACCTAATAGAGGATAACCAAAACAACCCTAAAGCTAGGTGGAAAACAATAAATAAAGTTTTACATAGGAACTCAAATCACATCAATACCCAAAGCATCTTTTTTGAAGATACTGAACTCAAATCATCATCTCAAATTTCTGAAGCCTTTAATAGACACTTCACTACGGTTGGGCCCAAGTTAGCAGAGAAAATCAAAGAACAGTCATCGGACGATCCCTTACAGTACCTAGATGATAGATCCGATTCCAATGAATTCCAACTCCAGAAAATAAGCGTAGAGTACACTAAGGGTGCTTTTAAGGCATTGGATAGCTCGAAATCTCCAGGTCCGGACAGAATCCCTGTTAAAGTCCTAAAAGATGCATTGGATATAGTAGCATTGCCTTTAACATTGACATACAATGCATCTATAGAAAAGGGAATATTTCCTCAGTCCTGGAAAATACCTCGAGTAACACCTGTTTACAAGGCCGGTAATAAAACAGATGTAAACAATTATCGACCTAGTTCGGTTCTCTCAGTTGTATCAAGAATTCTGGAGAAGGTTGTTCACGATCAACTGATGGAGTATCTTAAATCAAACAACAAACACTCTGTGAATCAATTTGCCTTTCAGAAATTACATAGTACAACAACATGCCTACTAAATGTAGTTGACCCTTGGTTTCAAAATGCTGATAAGGGGAAAATAAACTTAAGTATATTCCTCGATCTTAAAAAGCCTTTGATACCGTAAATCATAAAGTTTTACTGTCGAAGCTAAGAGGATACGGTACTAACGATATCACGCATAATTGGTTCCCATCTTATCTGACCAATAGGGAGCAATTGAAGGGCAAAATTCCAATAAAAGTAAGATTCAATGTGGTATTCCACAGGGCTCGTGTTTGGGACCACTACTTTTCACACTATACATAAATGACTTTGAAAGTTGTTTAGAAAGTATGACCCCAAATATTTATGCGGATGACACATGTGTGAATATTGCCTCCGCAAATCTTGATGAGCTCTCGAATGACTTAAAAAGAGAGTTGGAAAACATATCAAGCTGGATGCGAATCAATAAACTTGGCTTGAATGCTGCTAAAAGTGAATATATTATCGTAGGACATCAACGACAACTTACCAGAGTGGGAGAAGACTTGCCAGACCTTACACTCAATAATGAGATTATCAAAAGAGTGGACAAGACTAAGTATCTGGGTATCTATATCGACGAAGGTTTGAAATGGAAGGAGCAATATGAAAGCATAAAAAATAAACTAAAGGGGGGCTTGATCTCCCTCAAAAGGCTAAAGAGCATCCTTCCACAATAGAAGCTGGAATTAGTTTATAGAGCTCTTTTTGAAAGCCACCTTCGATATGCCAATATTGTTTGGTGTACTCTCTCCAATACCAATCTATTGGAGCTAAAACGACTGCAGACTCGGGCGAGGGGGATAATAGAAAATGCTCAATATAAGGATGGGTGGAGATGTAATTGGCTAGACGTTAAGTCATTGATCTCCTTTGAACAAGGGGTAATGACATATAAAATATTAAGAAATCTCTGCCCTGCAAATCTATGCCCCAAATTCACCAAAGGATCTCAAATAACGGAATATAGAACAAGAGGTCATGGAGATCTGCAGATCCCCAGAGTCAAACTAGAATATTCGAAACGAAGCTTCTATGCTTCTATTACTCTGGTGTTAAATCTGGTGTTAAATGTTAATTCCCCAATGATATACGGGAGACAGATTCCACCACTCTTTTCAAATCAGGTTTCAGACGACATCTTTTGAACCAATAAACCCCAAACACAAATCCTTGGTAGAGCAGCGCATTATGTTGATATGAATTTTAAATATTCTACTTATTTTGTTCCTTAAATTTATTTTAAATTTATAATATTAGAAACTATATTGCTGACTCAGAAACTAGCTGATACCAAAAATTTGGGCGTCATTTCTTTCAGCACATCACGTGTGTTTACTTTTGTTCTATTATCTTTGCTTCAACGATGCTGTTTACAACCATCTTAATTCAGGTTAAAGATTTTCTGTTGTGTTGAATTTTTTCTTATTTTCTGAATAACGATTTATAGACTATAAATCGTAGACTAAAATAGTCTTTGAGTTGTACAAAACTTCAAAATTGCGATGAATAGCGGAATCATTTTCGGGCATACTTAAAAGCTTTTTCATCTGACACTCCTCAGAGTATGAACGTCAGAAACAGACCGAAACAATAGACTAAGGCGGAATTTATAACCAGATGCGGCTCGAAATGCACCAATCAGAAAGAACGAAAAGCTGAATTGGCATTGTGTTTTAAACACCAATCAGCTGGTCGGATACAGCGGGAGGACCAATGAATTATTGAAGAGTCCAAGTGAGAAAACGAACTCTTTCTGTCTACACAGAACCGGCCTTTTGGATTTGATGTAGACAGATTCCAAAACCCCTAAGTGAAACAAAGATCTTGCTTTGCCAATGATTCTGAAAAAGTCCTCGCTATAATTTTCCGCACAAATCGGGTTATCGATTAGATGTTGTCCTATGGCAGAATCATGTTTAAGACTAGGGACATGCTGCTTTATCCTATCACCTATTCTCTGGGAAGTACGACCCACGTACTTGGCATCACACCGGCACGAGAATTCATAAATGACCAAAATTTTTTGTGTGGTAGGTACGCAATCCTTTTGAATGGATGGTAGAACTTTCCGAGTGCCAAAAACTAACCGAGGGTTGGCAGCAGCGAAGCACTTAGTAATGGCCTTTTTAATTTGACTTTCGAATCGCAATGAGACGTTTCCTATCCAAGGCATTTTTAGGTAAACAGGGCACTTTTGCGGACCATACTTTTTATCAGCCGAAAAACTTGCGATCTTCTTGCGAAAACAATCCGAAATGACGTCCTCAGGGTAACCGTTTTCAAAGAGAATAGACCGTATTCCATCCAATTCCGAATCAAGCCGAGATTTAGAAATGTAACGATAGCGTTTGAGCGTCGTGCGTCGTATCATGTTTTCCTGGTCTGTATCATGTTGTTGTACGTCAATGCTGTCAATAGTAATTAGTATCCTGTCAATCTTTGTAGATATAAATAAGTTGGTATTTCCGTGTAAGGGGGATTTCGTCGATGCTAAGATAGAAGCTAGTCAGAATACAGAAGTGCTTCTCTCTAAGGCTTAGGCCCTCGGGCCTTGCCTGTTTGCTCTTCTCCATAGCAAAGAACTCCGATCGTTACATTTGGTGACAGAGGTCGGATATGGAGAAAGAGCAGAATCGATAGTTGATATAAATAAAAAAAAGAGAAAATTTTGCAAGCTTCGAATGCAAGTGGAATGAAAACGCCCAAAGATGGCGATCTTTGGACTGGACCGAAGAGACAAGGAATTTGACCGATATGGAAATACAGAAAAAGACAAAAACATGCATTGACGATGGGAAGAAAGTGAAAGAGTCGCTGTTGGTGCAGAGAAGAGATGATGTGGTTTACTTTATTTTCTAATTTTGTGTTTTGGCATTTGGCAATCAAAAATTTGGTGCGTACGGAAGAAGTTCTTGAATATACACCTAAGCAGCGTTGGATGATTTGTGGGATCAAGTGATGATTCCTGTCTACTCCAGAAAAGGTGGATCCTGATGAACTCAGAATTTTTGTGAATGTGGCTTTGCAGCGGTAATCAGGGATTAACAAGCGATGTATCACATTTGTTTCAGATCTTCGAGTTTCGTTTGGAGCACTGAATACTGGGAAAGGGCAGAGAAGCTTTACAGCGATGGTCAACAACTTTCGGCAAAACTTGGATTCAAAGCAACTCTTCTTTGCCATTGCTTCCGAGCTTTTTGCAATGTCAATTTTGATTTATTTTGTTTAGTTAATAGACGATTTTAGCGACTCGTGACTCGTTAGTATGTAGCTATATTTAAAAGGGAGGGGATGGTGTAACGATAGCGTTTGAGCGTCGTGCGTCGTATCATGTTTTCCTGGTCTGTATCATGTTGTTGTACGTCAATGCTGTCAATAGTAATTAGTATCCTGTCAATCTTTGTAGATATAAATAAGTTGGTATTTCCGTGTAAGGAGGATTTTCGTCGATGCTAAGATAGAAGCTAGTAGGATGACTGGGACTTGTGGGTTGACTTAGCGGTGTATGCCTACAACACTAGCTCTCATGAATCTACAGGGTTTAGTCCATATGAAATGGTCTTTGGTCGCATCGCTCGGACACCCTTAGAAATAGATTTGGGAGTGCCTTTAAAGAATCCTCGTAGTCAGTCTGAGTATAGTGAGTCTATTAGAAAACATCTTGCAAGCATAAATGAAAGTGCTCAGAAAAATCTAGTCCAGGCTAGACAAACACAGAAATGTCAAGGCTTGTCTCCTAGTAATTGGACCCCACTCCCTGTTGGCCAGACAGTCTGGCTTCGCCGTCCCAAGGCATGGAAGTTTGGGATGAGGTGGATTGGTCCCTATAAGGTAATTGCTTGTCAAGGGGTCAACTACAAACTTCAGTCTAGGGAAGGGAAACAATTTGTTGTCCACCATAACAATGTTAAACCTTGCGCTGTTCCTTTTGACCTAGGAGAGCCCTTTTGTCCTGTCCGCGAAACGGGAGATTTGAGCCTGGTTTTGGAAAACTCAGGTGGTCAAGTTGCTGGGGGCCAACAGCATGTAGATCAGTTGCGTTTGAATCGCCCAGCCCATTTAAGGCAGACCATTAGGCCCCCTTTGAGATTTGGAGAATATGTGACTCACTGAATGGGTGGCAGTCTAAGGGGGGAGGTGGTGTAATGATTGAGCTTTACATTGAATTCTAACAAAATATTATTATGATTGTTATCATTGCTGTAATCTGTCTTGTGATTATTTGTATGATGTAATGTTCAGGTATAGGTATCATGTGCTTGCATGACCCTTGAACTGTCTCGTGACTTGAGGATGATTTGTAATACCTTATGTACTTTGAATTGTCTTAGAATACTTCAGTTGTTAATTATCAGAGTACTGTAACAGACGTACATGTTTTATTATCCTTCGTCTCTTTCTGCTGAACTGCGCCTAGCGTTCTTTACAAACACATAAACGATTTTGTCGGGTCTAACTGAAGGTTTTGAATAACGTTAGCAAAAGAAAAAGAATCCGAAATACAATTTTTAGAATAAAGTTCCAAAACAGGTGCTAAAATTTCCGAAAGCCATTTAGCAAGCTCATGTTGAGCTGAACCAACCATAGATAGAATAGGCCTAAGAGGGACGTTGGGTTTGTGAGTTTTAGGTAGACCATACATCCGTGGACGTTGCGAACCCGTTTGTCGGATCCTATCGTAAATTTGAAAACATACTGCAAGTCTTCAGGCGTAAATTTTTATATAATAGAAGTTTGAAAATGATGCTGTTGTGACTGCAGTCATAGCAACCATGCAAAAAGCACAGAAGGAAGATGGTATGGATATGCAAGAGGCCTTAGATTATGCTATTGAGAAAAGAATATGTTCGTACTCAATCATTCCCATACTTTGGAAATAATTAGAAATAGCTATAAAAAATGTTTAGAAATTATTATTCATTAGTTGTCTGTTAGAAATATAACCTTGTTTCTGTGTGAACATTCTTTGAAAACGATGCTATAAATAGATTGCTATTATCTATAGAGTATATAGGTAATATATTGTAATGTTTAGATAATGCTTTTGCGTATAAACAATATAAGGCTATCATAAACCATGGATTAAACCATAAGCTATTAGAGATATTGCTATTGCGCATGCGTTATTTGATGAATATTCATATGACATACATCATTCAAATCTCTTTTATTTCTTTGTTCTACATACTAGTTCCCAGGCCTCTAGCTCTTACCGTTATTGATATAGCTACTGCGCATGCGCAGTTGATGGTTATACATACATATATTGTAGACATATAGATTTTGACTCTCCATTATGGAGTTGTTCTATGTACCAATTCCCAATTCTTCAGCCAATAGTTTTATCAAAGTATGCTATTGTAAGTTTTAATCAATGCGATAGGAGTTTATTCCTTTTAGATTGTGGAAGACGATTGAGATCGTGTGGCTGTTTGCTACTATATCTAGATGCTTGAAGTTGCAATATTTACAAGCCGGTCCTCTGTATTTCCCACCAAGCCTATTACAGAGATCCCAACTAAGACGATTCGAACGTGACGTTCGAATTATTACACCATCATAATTAACCAATCAGATTGTAGGATTTCTCGTTTCTAGAATCTTCTGGAACATTCTGGAAACTTCTGGAAACTTCTAGAAAGTTCTAGTCAATCAGATTGTAGGATTATTAGGACTTTTCCCTTTTTCTGGAACATTCTGGAAACTTCTAGAGTCAAATCAAATAATCTTAATGTTTTCTTTTACTAAATCTTTTTCTCTTATTAGTTACTTTTTTCTTAGATCTTTTTCTATTTTAATACATTCCTTTCCATTTACCAAAACCACTTATATTTCGAAATACACTTGCTTTCTTTCCTTTTATGCGCATAGCATTTAATAAACGTTTTTTTTTCTTTTTCAGCTCCATGGTCTATGCCAAACATCGAAGAAGCAGCTGCTGTACTTGAACCAGCACCCATTTTAATCTATTAACTTTACGTTTCTTATCATCTCTTTTATTTTATAGAGACTTTCCCTTCTTCTGGAAAAGCCAAACCGATTGCAAAGGTTGTTAAATCGGAAACGAGGCTAGCAGTTTCAGACAAGATCCAAAAAACCGTCACACAATAGCGCGAGCTGATGACGTCACTGGAGTCGGGGGACTCTTGAGGCTTGAGAAACCATCGCGCTAGATTAAACCGTCGCACTATAGCGCGACATGATGACGTCACTGATGACGTCACTGCGCTGAGGCCCCCATCACTGAAGTTTGGCCCGCGACTTGCAACTTACTTAAGTTATACCCGTTTCTTTGTTTCGTTACACTTCAACCGTTGAATTTCAGAAAATTTTTACTATTATTATTCAACCTTTGAATTTCACAAAATTTAGTACTATTATTATGCCTGTAATTGTTATTCAAAAGTTACGATGTGCGTGTTATATCTCTTGTTTCAAAATATTTTCATATCTTCAATCGTTTCAAATGAAACGCTAATGCATTTCGCGTGAAACGCTTTTGCATAGAAGGCTGCAAGATTTGTAGAGAATAATTACTGCAGAGAAACAGGCAGAATGACTAAAATGCTGGAGGATTTACGCTGGCCAGCTTTGGAGACACGCAGGAAATATATGGCTCTTGTTATGTTCTATAAAATTGTTAACAATGAGATTGATATGGAACTTCCGTCATACGTTATGGAACAGAGAAAGGCTACAAGAAGCAGCGGAACAATTTCCAAGAACTACATTCCTTTGCAACTACGATTAGACTGTTACATATTTTCTTTTAATACAAGAACAATCAAAGAATGGAACATGCTTCCACCTGAGCTTAAATGCCAGAAAACGTGTAGCAACGCACCATAGCAACACTCTTCTTTGTTTTCAATTTCCTTACTTTTTCCTCCTCGTTAACACTTAACTCTTTATGCGCTTTTCTTTCTCTTAACAACCGTTTTGTTTATCGATTTTGTTAATAGAATTTTAGTTAGTTAGATTTTGATTTTCATTGGTACGCACATAAAAACACAAGCTTCTGAGTTATTTCTGAATCGAAACCTATACAGCGCAAGTTTGGTGAGATCGTTTTAATTTTTATATATACTAGCTTTAGTAAATGCATCTCATTAATAATATTTACTAAATTGGTGACCACGTTTTTCTATGTTTTCGTCGTATTGGTTGGTTGTTTCGCTCGCTTGTTTACTTCATCATTCTGTACATATCAATCACATCAACATGAGTCTTTCGCATTCAAACATCGTTTCTTCTACACAATCATCGTCATTAGAAGACCACGAAATACAGATTCTTCAAGCTCAAATAAACAACCTCGCTAGTATTATCAAAAGTTTATCAAATGAACTCAATTACGATTCTCATTCTCAACAATCGAATTCTCAATCTAATTCGCATAATCGTTCATCGCCTAACTCAAACTGTTGGTATCACGAACAATTCGGATCTAAAGCTCAGAAATGCACTTCGCCATGTTCCTTTTCAACCAGAATCAAGCCTAACTCATCAACTCAGGAAAACACACCCGCTACGCTAGCAACACAAAGTCTTCCTGTTTCAAACACGCCTCACAACAGTCGCCTTTTCTTTGTCACCGATCGTACGACAGGTACTCGTTTCTTGGTTGACACTGGTGCTGATGTCAGCGTACTGCCTCCTCCTCGTTCTGCAAAACAGAACATTTCCAATCTTACTTTGCAAGCTGTCAATCGCTCATCTATCGCTACTTACGGAGAAAAATCTATGACTTTAGATCTCGGACTTCGCCGTACGTTCAGATGGATTTTCATCCTTGCAGATATTCCCACTCCTATCATTGGTGCCGATTTTCTCGCACATTTTAATCTTACTGTGGATGTTCGTCAACGCAAACTCATCGACACTACTACTAGTTTATGTATTCACGGGATTCAATCGTCAGATCAATCACCTCAAATTATGTTCAGTATTCCTAACTCTGATTCCAAATATCAATCGATTATTAAAAAGTTTCCAGACCTCACTCGTCCTAGTTATAAAGAATCTGCCATCAAACATTCAGTCACACACCATATTCGCACTCGTGGTCCTCCTGTTTTCTCACGCTCTCGACGTCTTGCTCCTGATCGTTTAGCTGTCGCGAAAGCTGAATTCGATCATATGTTACAGCTTGGCATCATTCGCCCATCCGAAAGCAGTTGGTCCTCTCCTTTACATATGGTTCCTAAAAAATCTGGTGACTGGCGTCCTTGTGGCGATTATCGCGCTTTAAACAAAATAACCATACCTGACCGATATCCAATTCCACACATGCAAGATTTCAGCTCATCACTTCATGGCAAAACTGTTTTCTCAAAAATCGATTTGGTTCGTGCCTATCACCAAATTCCAGTTGAGCCTAGTGACATACCCAAAAGTGCCATAATCACACCTTTTGGTTTGTTTGAATTCATTCGAATGCCTTTTGGTCTCCGAAACGCTGCACAGACATTCCAACGATTCATACATGAAGTATTACGTGGTTTGGATTTCGTTTACGCATATATCGATGATCTTCTAATCGCTAGTTCATCTGAAGCTGAACATCTTGAGCATTTAGAATTACTTTTCAAACGCTTATCAGAATACGGAGTTGTTATCAATCCTTCCAAATCTATTTTTGGTGTTTCATCACTGGAATTCCTTGGTCATAGCATCTCTGCCGATGGAATTGCTCCACTTCCTCAGAAAGTTCAAGCTATCACCGATTTTCCCATTCCAACTTCACTCCGCAAACTTCGTGAATTTCTTGGTCTTATCAATTTTTACCGACGCTTCATTCCTGATTGTGCTACAATTATTCAGCCTCTCACCGACCTCCTTTCAGCAAAGCACAAGAAAGATTCTTTTCAGCTACCAGAAGATGCTTTATCAGCATTCACCACCATCAAATCATCTTTAGCAAAAGCAACCTTGCTTGTTCACCCATCGCCTAACGCTCCTTACTGCCTCATGGTCGACGCATTCAGCGTTGCTGTCGGTGGTGTTCTACAGCAGAAAATCAATGATCTCTGGCAACCAATTGCATTCTTTTCCAAACGCTTACAGCCTGCTGAGACTAGATACAATACATTTGGTCGTGAACTGCTTGCTGTATACCTCACGATTCGTCATTTTCGTCACTGTTTGGAAGGACGTGAATTTTTCATTATCACGGATCACAAAGCTTTGATACATGCCTTCTCTGCTGCTCCTGATCGACATTCACCACGTGAAGTTCGTCATCTTGATTATATATCGCAATTCACAACAGATATACGTCACATTCAAGGCACCGAGAACTCTGTTGCTGATGCTTTATCTCGTGCAGAAATCAATCATCTACAGCCACTGCCTTCTTCATCTACATCGCTTGATTTCTCTCTCATGGCTGCAGCTCAACAAGACGACCCAGAACTTCAACAATTACAAGAATCATCATCCTCACTTACATTCAAAGAAATACCTCTCCCACTATCTTCTGGTACCATCCTTTGTGATATTTCAACTGAAAATGCTCGTCCATACGTTCCTGTTTCATTTCGTCGCAAAATTTTTGATCATCTTCACTCACCATCACATCCAGGAATACGTGCAACTCAAAAGCTAATCACCCAAAGATTCATTTGGCCTAGCATGAATAAAGACATTCGCAACTGGACCCAATCTTGTCTCCAATGTCAAAAATCCAAGATTCATCAACACACAGTCGCACCAATGGGCACATTTAACACACCTGATGATCGTTTCAACCATATTCATCTCGATATTGTTGGCCCTTTACCACCCTCTAATGGTTATCGTTATCTTCTCACTTGCATAGATCGATTTACTCGCTGGCCTGAAGCTATACCTTTGCATGATATTACAGCAGAAACTGTCGCTCAAGCTTTTGTTTCTCGCTGGATTGCTGTTTTTGGCGTTCCCTCAACCGTTACTACCGATCGTGGTGCTCAATTCGAGTCCTCATTATTTCAAAATCTCACTGCATTGCTAGGTACCAAACGCATTCGTACCACATCATACCATCCTTGTGCAAACGGTATGGTTGAACGTTTTCACCGCACTCTAAAAGCATCCCTTAAAGCCCAGCCTGATTCTACCAAATGGACTGAAGCACTTCCACTCATTTTACTTAACATCCGCACTACAATCAAAGCAGATCTTCAATTTTCACCAGCACAACTTGTTTTTGGCACAACACTTCGTCTCCCAGCAGAATTTATTGCACCAACATCAAAATTATCAGATCTCGACCCATCACTATATGCTGATCGTCTTCGTTCTACAATGCAACAAATTCAACCCATCTCTCCACGATCACAGCATCCTAAACATCACGTACCTAAAGATCTTCACACATGCACTCACGTTTTTGTTCGAATCGATTCTGTTCGCAAACCACTTCAAGCACCTTATAATGGCCCATTCAAGATTCTTAAACGCACACCAAAATTTTTCACACTTGACATAAACGGAAAATCACAGAACATCACTCCTATATTACTAATATGCTTAAATGCAAATCAGGTTGCCCCATTGTTATGACCCATTGTTCGATTCAACAAGAAAGGCTCCAGTCCTGGGGCACCTAGAAATGCGATTCTTTTTTTGATCGAAGCCCTTTCTACCCAGGTAGTGCATGCCGAATTTTTCTAAATCTTTTGAGAAGCGCAAGTTTGTTAAAATTTCGATTTTATCTCGACTTCAACAAGTTTTGGTTCTGATTGCGGCCATCTATTATGTTCCTTTCACTATACGTACATTGAATCTTTTGCGTGCAACTCTCCGGGGTTTATTCAATGACTTGCGGCTTTAAACGCCTGGATTCCATACAAAATCTTGACTGTCGTGCGACTATCGCACAATCGTGAGACGTGAGAATTTCTTTTCGTACGATTATCGCACGACCATAAATACAAATGGTGACGTTTTGGTCGTAGCAGAGCCTTCACGATTACATTACTACGATTTAGTTATGATGTAGTCTTTCTTACAAGATATTTTGAGATATCAAAATGAAACACGCTTTCCAGACAATGGATACCTTTCCCAACGGTATATTTATTGGCAGCGTGCGATTGTGTCTTATCTCTCAACTTCACGCTCAAATACAATACTACATTACTGTTGTGAACAAAAAAGGCTTTTCCGACTCCAGCGATGTAAAAGCTTTTATGTCAACAAAAGTCCCAAGACGAAAGTAGAATTTTAAGAGTTAAGAATGAAATTTCAAAGAACATGAGAGTTTCTGGTGATTTTTCAAGGATTTTCTGCCACTTAATAGATGATTCCAGGTGAATTGGACATTTCTGGGTGGTTTTGGGTGCTTTTCATCAAGTTATGGTTCGTTTTGAGTGCTTTTGGCTGGTTTTGGGCAATTTTGGGTTGTTTCGCGTTTTTGGTAAGTACGTTTTCACGTTTTCAGGGGTCAAAGGACGTCAAAGGACACTAGGAGACTGTAATTCATTTTGGAATTTTACTCATATTCTTTCCGTTTTCAAGAAGAGTTCTTGCTTTGATTATTTCCATAAATCGCCACGCTAAACTTTGTGTTTTACTGTTTCAATGCATATGAAACACTACTAAGAGGCCATAAATTTTTTGGGTTTCAAATTGAATGTTCCTTTGCGAATTCAGAGGACAAACACACAAAATGAAAATCGTTCCGATATAGTGAGATATTTATTGTTCATGAAGGATATTTAAAATTAAAGTCTGCGATGAGATACGGACAGGATTTTCGAATTTACGCAGCAGTAATACTACTAATTTTGCGTCTTAAGTTGACAAAAAAAGCATTTGGAACATTCTCAGTAGATCTGGAAATTTGGTGGCAAAAAATTTCATTAAGCATTTACCATCGAACTGTTTGACTTTTATTTAGGCTGTTAATAATAGGATTTTCGAGTGCAGACAGGGCATAGAAACGTTGCATTAGAATTCAAGTGGATGGAACACAGTCAGAGATACCCTTAACCTCCGTGACTCACTGGCTCACTATCCCACCCAAGGTTTTGTTTTATAAAACTTGGCTTATATTTGACCTTCAGCTTTCATATTATAATGATGATGATGATGATGATTTTGATGACATGAAGATAATGATGATTGTGATGATGATGATGATTATTATTATTATCATTATGATTTTGAAGGAATGTTGATATTGATGATGATGATGATCTGATGATGATTATCATTATGATGATGATTATGATGACGGTAATGATGATGATGATGAGGGTGATTCTAGTGGTGATTATAATGTTATAGTTGATGATGGCGATAATGATAATTTTGACGGGATGATGATGATGATGATGATGATAATGTTCTTTTTTGTCCACAGTTTAATACCCTTTTATCAATTCTCTTATGTGTTTACCATTACAAGTAGACTAGCTTTTTAACTTGACGCCCGCGATGCGGGCGAGATCTTGACACCCGCGATGCGGGTGAGTTTTCTATGACACCCGCGATGCGGGTGAATATTAGTACCAGTTTCTTGGAAATCTATATTACTAATATGCAGTTATGCAAATCAGGTTGCCCCATTGTTATGGCCCATTGTTCGATTCAACAAGAAAGGCTTTTTCCCTGGGCCACCTAGAGATGCGCTTCTTTCTTTAATCGATCCCGTTTCTGGCCGGACACTGTTTAAAGATTTTGCTAAGCGTTTTGAAACCTATAAGTTGGTTAAAATTTCGATTTTCTCTCGGCTCAAAAAAGTTTTGATTTTGATGGCGGCCATCTATTATCTTCCTTTCACCACACGCACATTGAATCTTTTGCGTGCAACTCTCAGGGGTTTATTCAATGACTTGCGGCTTTAAAAGCCTGGATTCCATATAAAATCTTAACTGTCGTGCGACTATCGCACAATCGTGAGACGTGAGAATTTCTTTTCGTACGATTATCGCACGACCATAAATACAAATTGTGACATTTTTGTCGTAGCAGAGCCTTCACGATTACATTACTACGATTCAGTTGTGATGTAGTCTTTCTTACAAGATATTTTGAGATATGAAAATGAAACACGCTTTCCAGACAATGGATACCTTTCCCAACGGTATATTTATTGGAAGCGTGCGATTGTGTCTTATCTCTCAACTTCACGCTCAAATACAATACTACAGTATCGTTGTGAACAAAAAAGGCTATTCCAATTCAAGCGATGTAAAAGCTTTTTATGTCAACAAAAGTCCCAAGACGAAAGTAGAATTTTAAGAGTTAAGAATGAAATTTGAAAGAGCATGAGAGTTTCTGGTGATTTTTTAAGGATTTTCTGCCACTAAATAAATGATTCGAGGTAAATTGGACATTTCTGAGTGGTTTTGGGTGCTTTTCGTCAAGTTATGGTTCGTCTAGAGTGCTTTTGGCTGGTTTTGGGCAATTTTGGGTTGTTTCGCGTTTTTGGTAAGTGCGTTTTTACTATTTCAGGGGTCAAAGGACGTCAAAGGACACTAGGAGACTGTAGGCCTAATTCATTTTGGAATTTACTCATATTTTTTCCGTTTTCAAAAAGAGTTCTTGCTTTGATTATTTCCATAAATCGCCAGGCTAAACTTTGTGCTTACTGTTTCAGTGCATTTGATACACTATTAAGAGGCCATAAATTTTTCGGGTTTCAAGTTGAATGTTCCTTTGAAAATTCAGAGCACAAACACACAAAATGAAAATCGTCCCGATATAGTGAGATATTCATTGTTCATAAAGGACATTTAAAGTCTGCGATGAGAAAGGGATAGGATTTAGAATTTACGCAGCAGTAACACTACTAATTTTGCGTCTTAAGTTGACACAAAAGCGTTGGCAATATTCTCAGTAGATCTGGAAATTTGGTGGCAAAAAATTTCATTAAGCATTTACCATACCATCGAACTGTTTGACTTTTATTTAGGCTGTTAATGATAGGATTTTCGAGTGCAGACAGGGTATAGAAACGTTGCATTAGAATTCAAGTGAATCGAACACAGTCAGAGATACCCTTAACCTCCGTCACTCACTGGCTGACATTCAGCTTTCATATTACAATGTGATGATGATGATGATGATGACATGAAGATAATGATGATTGTGATGATGATGATTATCATTATTATTATCATTATTATTATTATTATGATTTTGATGGCATGATGATGATGATGATTTGATGATGATGATTTGATGATGATTATGATTATGATGATGGTAATGATGATGAGGATGAGGATGATTTTAATGGTGATCATAATGTTATAGTTGATGATGGCGATAATGATAATTTTGACGGTGATGATAACTATGATGATGATGATGATGATAATGTTCTTTTTTTTGTCCACAATTTAATACCCTTTTATCAATTCTCTTATGTGTTTACCATTACAAGTAGACTAGCTTCTTAACTTGACGCCCGCGATCGGGTGAATATTAGTACCAGTTTAGCCTTGGGAAGACAAGATACCACTCACCTGCCTTTCAACTTGCTGCCTTTTAGCTTGCAGCCTTCTGAACTTTCGCGTCCGGGGAGGCTAGCTCCCCATGGCATCCCACAACCTCCCCGGACTCTAGCGAAAGTTCAGAAGGCTGCAAGTTAAAAGTCAGCAAGTTAAAAGGAAGCTGAGTGGTATCTTGTCTTTCCAAGGCTAAACTGGTATTAATCTTCACCCGCATCGCGGGTGTCATTTGGGCCAATAACGTGAACAATGCGCTTTTTACTTATTTCAGATTAAATCTTTTGCGTGGAACTCTCAGGGGTTTATTCAATCACTTGTGGCTTTAAAAGCCTGGATTCCACATAAAATCTTAACTGTCGTACGATTATCGCACATTCGTGAGACGTGAGAATTTCTTTTCGCACGATTATCGCACGACCATAAATATAAATTGTGACATTTTGGTCTTAGCAGAGCCTTCAGGATTACATTACTACGATTAAGTTGTGATTGTGATTTCTTGCAGGATATTTTGAGACATGAAAATGAAACACGCTTTCCAGACAATGGATACCTTTCCCAACGGTATATTTATCGGCAGCGTGCGACTGTGTCTTATCTCTCAACTTCACGCTCAAATACAATACTACAGTACTGTTGTAAACAAAAAAGGCTTTTCCGACTCCAGCGATGTAAAAGCTTTTTATGTCAACAAAAGTCCCAAGACGAAACTAGAATTTTAAGAGTTAAGAAGGAAATTTCAAAGAATATGAGAGTTTCTGGTGATTTTTCAAGGATTTTCTGCCGCTTAGTAGATGATTCCAGGTGAATTGGACATTTATGGGTGGTTTTGGGTGCTTTTCATCAAGTTATGGTTCGTTTAGAGTGTTTTTGGCTGGTTTTGGGCAATTTTGGGTTGTTTTGCGTTTTTGGTAAGTACGTTTTCACGTTTTCAGGGGTCAAAGGACGTCAAAGGACACTAGGAGACTGTAATTCATTTTGGAATTTTACTCGTATTCTTTCCGTTTTTAAGGAGAGTTCTTGCTTTGATTATTTCCATAAATCGCAACGCTAAACTTTGTGTTTTACTGTTTCAATGCATATGAAACACTACTAAGAGGCCATAAATTTTTCGGGTTTCAACTTGAATGTTCAAAAGAAAAACGACAACTTTTAAACGGCAAAACATGTTTCGAACATTCTATGTTCATCTTCAGTTGCAAAAATTGTTATAAGCTAATCAAGATATTACAAGGGTTAAATAGAGCTATAAAATATTACATAACTTAATAACACACGTGAGGTAAATAATCAAATCGGTAACATTAAAGGTAAATAAAACGTACAAATGGGAATAAGTAAATAATAACGAATGAAAAAAAAATAAAAGTAATTAAAAAGAAAGATTCAATTTGTAATGATAAAGTTGTTTGTTAAGCGTAGGTTTGACCCAAGAGATATGTAGCGCTTCCTTGATCTTAAGACAAAAGCTGCTATTAGCGCTGTCAAGAATAGAGAAACTATCCTCAGAGCAAAGAGGGCGGCAAGAAGGGACTCATTAAGGTGTTTAAAAATATGTGAGTTTTTGTCTGTGACCAAATGCTCCCGAATTCGTGTTGAAAGATGTCGAGAAGTTTCACCGACATAAGATGCGGAACATCCGCCACAAAGAAATTGGTAAACAACACGAGCCCGAAAGCACTTAGGCACAGAATCTTTAACCCCGAACATGGAGCGTAATTTAAAAGAATTGAAAACAAGCTTGATATTTATATCTTTACAGTATTTTTTAGCCAAGTACTTTATTTTACGTTGAGTTAAAACCGAAAACCTACCAATGTAAGGAAGTTTATAGTAACAAGCACGATTAGTTTCCCTATCATTAGTACCATGGTTATCAACTAAGGGTGGAGATCTAACTTTGTTTAAATAATTACGAATAACGTTGTTAATAAGATAAGTGGGGTAAAGATTTTTATTTAAAATTAAAGTTAGTTGCTTAATGTCGTTATCAAAACCAAGCCAGGTGTTATTAATCTTATAGGCCCTATCAACTAGAGTCCTAATTAAACCTATTTTATACGAAAACGAAGTGAAGCTGAAAAAGTTAGTGAGTAAACCTGTGTAAGTTTTTTTACGGTAAACTGAAGTTATGGGGTCTGGTGATTACCTTTATCAATTAATATATCTAAAAAGGGAAGTTTATTGTTATTTTCCTGTTCAATAGTAAATTTAATATTAGGGTGTTGTTGATTAATGAAGTTAAAGAATTTAAGGGCATCATCTTTATTTTTAAACAGACAGAAAGTATCGTCAACATAGCGGCGGTAAAATAAAACCTCAGAAGCGTTAAATTGTTCTAACCAAATCTTTTCATGATGTCCCATGAAGAGATTAGCTAGAACAGGGGCAAGTGGCGATCCCATACTTACACCGTCTACCTGGTCATAATAGTTACCATTAAATAAGAAATGAGTTTGAGATGTTGCAAAATTAAACAGTTTTTTAAGGTCAGCTTCGTTAAGTTTAAGTTCAGGGTTGCCAGTTTTAATGTATCTTATCGCTAAATCAATAGATTCATTTAATGGGATGTTAGTAAAAGACTTTCTACGTCATAGGAAACCATAAATTTACCAGAAGTGTTTAAGTTGTTAAGTTCGTTAACGAAGGAAAAAGTATCCTTAGCACAAAAATCGTTAGGTAAAAAAAGGGTCTAACAGAGAACACAAATGTTTAGCAAGATTGTAGTTAAAGGTACCTATAGAAGAGACTATTGGACGAAAAGGAGGTGGAGAGTTGGGAGCGCGAGCCTTATGCATTTTAGGGAGTCCATAAATCCTGGCAGGTTGAGAGCCCGATGGGTATATCTTATTATAAATATCGATATCAATAACCTTCTTATTTTTAAGGGATCTGAGAAAACGCTGTAGTCTACCCTCTCTAGCCAAAGTGGGGTCTTGTTCAAGCCTGTTAAACTTACTATTATCAGATATTAAATTTAGAACACAATTATTATAAACTTGTCTGTCCAGTATAACAACGCCAAAAATAAACAACTTATCATTACAAATTGAATCTTTCTTTTTAATTACTTTTATTTTTTTTTCATTCGTTATTATTTACTTATTCCCATTTGTACGTTTTATTTACCTTTAATGTTACCGATTTGATTATTTACCTCACGTGTGTTATTAAGTTATGTAATATTTTATAGCTCTATTTAACCCTTGTAATATCTTGATTAGCTTATAACAATTTTTGCAACTGAAGATGAACATAGAATGTTCGAAACATGTTTTGCCGTTTAAAAGTTGTCGTTTTTCTTTTGAAATTTCTTACTTATTTATTGAATGCTCGAAAATTTGGAAACTTGAATGTTCCTTTGAAAATTCAGGGCACCAACACACAAAATGAAAATCGATCCGATATAGTGAGATATTTATTGTTCATGAAGGACATTTAAAATTAAAGTCTGCGATGAGATAGGGATAGGATTTTCGAATTTACGCAGCAGTAATACTACTAATTTTGCGTCTTAAGTTGACACCAAAGCGTTTGGAATATTCTCAGTAGATCTGGAAATTTGGTGGCAAAAAATTTCATTAACATTTACCATCGAACTGTTTGACTTTTATTTAGGCTGTTAATAATAGGTTTTTCGGGTGCAGACAGGGCATAGAAACGTTGCATTAGAATTCAAGTGGATGGAACACAGTCAGAGATATCCTTAACCTCCGTGACTCATTGGCTCACTATCCCACCCATGGTTTCGTTTTATAAAACTTGGCTTATATTTGACCTTCAGCTTTCATATTATAATGATGATGATGATGATGATTTTGATTACATTAAGATAATGATGATTGTGATGATAATGATGATGATGATTATTATTATGATTTTGATGGCATGATGATGGTGATGATGATGATAATCTGATGATGATTATGATTATGATGATGATGATTATGATGATTATGATGATGGTAATGATGATGATGATGAGGATGATTCTAATGGTGATTATAATGTTATAGTTGATGATGGCGATAATGATAATTTTGACGGTGATGATAACTATGATGATGATGATGATAATGTCTTTTTTATCCACAGTTTAATACCCTTTTATCAATTCTCTTATGTGTTTACCATTACAAGTAGACTAGCTTTTTAACTTGAGGCCCGCGATGCGGGCGAGCTTTTTACCTTGACACCCGCGATGCGGGTGAGTTTTTATGACACCCGCGATGCGGGTGAATATATACCAGTTTAGCCTTGGAAAGACAAGATACCACTCAGCTGCCTTTTACTTGCTGCCTTTTAACTTGCAGCCTTCTGAACTTTCGCTAGAGTCCGGGAGGTTAGCTCCCCATGTCATCCCACAACCTCCCGGACTCTAGCGAAAGTTCAGAAGGCTGTGTTAAAAGGCAGCAAGTTAAAAGGCAGCTGAGTGGTATCTTGTCTTTCCAAGGCTAAACTGGTACTAATATTCACCCGCATCGCGGGTGTCAAGGTAAAAACTCACCCGCATCGCGGGTGTCAAGGTAAATATTTACTAAAAACGTTTAGTATATTCAAATTAGGTTTAAGAAGACATTTAAAAGTAGATTGAATAAATTTTATTTATTTATTTATTTTCTTTCATCAGTGTGATACCCATTGCGGGTTTTACTGATTACAATGATAGATGTAGATGTAGTAGTGAAACGCATTCCTTTTCAAGGGGACCCTTTTGCATACATTGATCAACTGACACTGTTTTGCGTCTTTTTCAACCACTACGAGAACGCATGCGCAATTTTGCTTCCACCCCCCCGATTTGTTGTAATCGCTCATGCTCTCAAAAGTATATATCCAGTCCAGCTTCACAGGTGCAACGGCTTCTGTTTTATGACTGACATTTTACCGTTTCTTGAGATGAGGAGAGATGGTATTGAAAAGATTGACACAAGAAATTCACAAATTTCGAACCAACTTCATTCCTCTACTCTCCACCAAAAGATGGAAACGTTGCCAAAATTCAAAAGTCGACAATGTTAAAACGGTTTGTTAAATGTATAGATAGTCTATAATTTGTTAATGTCAAATGTATATATGTATATAATGCAGATTAGCGACCCACTTTATAGTTTATAGAAAAAGGTGAAATGTAGCTGAATTTTTCGAAAAGTCGAAATACATGATTTTGGCAGGGTTTTGGGATCGTAAAGAAAGGGTTTTTGGGTACGTAACAATCAGTGTTGTGTTATGACAAATAAAAAATCATGAACATAAACTGTTGATACATAGAGAAGAAACAACCAAAACGAAATTCGATTCATTTTAAAACTTTGTAAGAAAAGTGGGTCCGCTGAAATGCATATGTTCCATATACCGGGTGTTCCAGAAAAAGGAACCTGGTAAAGAAAATTTTTTTTGAGCATGAAGTTTGGTACTCATGTTTTTGAAGGAATGAGAATTATGCTGACATCACTTTACGATGCTTTACATTATAAATAAAACTAGAAAGAAACAAAACTTTGGCACAGCATTTTTAAGTCAACATGAAGAAAAGTCAAATGTGTATTTCAAAGATGCACAGTTCCCCATAAACAATTTTTTAAACAACGTTTTTCCATCTAAATCAATCAATTTTCAAACCCTTGGCCTGAATCAACCAGTGGTTGTATTGATAAACCCTTGCTGTAACTTATCCCAGCAATAGAAAATCTTCAATTGCATGAAATGTGCATAAATTTTGTGCACATGCTTTATTTACCAATGAAATTAATTACAGCATATTTCCATGAAAGATGAAATACTGTATGAAAACTTATCCATTTACTCATAAATGTGTATGTACACAGTAAGTATTATGACAGAATATAATTGGTCTTGAAACTAAAGTTCGCAAATAAATACAATTTCTTAATCGGGTTCTGTTTTTTGAAACACCCTGTATGTTTGCAGATGAATATTTTGTTTCTTTACAAAAACTATAGCCTAACTACTAATATTAAAAACAACAATAACCATGAACAATCTGCAAAATGACCTAAAGAAACTAGAGATCTGGGCTAATATATTGTGGATGAAGTATTCAAAATAATCCAAAAGTGTTACATAAATGTCCGACCATCGGCATAAAATCAGAAAACATCCAGACAAGACAATACTTAAAAATTCAAAGTACCCATTAAGTTTGAAGAATGAGATTATGCCTATTAGCTGGCAATGATTACAGTAGAAGAATCTGAATCCCCACCTTGTTCACACTGACCTCCACTATGTTTTTGCTTGTTCCCACTTATTCTTACTTGCCTGCTGTAATTTTTCTTTGTTCTCAGTTTTTCCATTATCTTTACCAATGATTTCCTCTTTGTTCCTCTTGCCCCCTCTGATTACCACTGATCCCTGTTCCTCTTGCCCCCTCTAATTACCACTGATCCCAACTGTATTCTTAGCTATGTTCCAACTTGTTCTCACTTGTTCGCTGTGATTTTGCTTTATTATAAGGTTTTTTTATAATCGCTATCAACCATTCCTTCTTTATTCCCATTGCCAGTTCACTAATTCTCACTTATTCCCACTGTTTCAAATTTGTTCTTATTTTTTCCCATGACCTTTTGATTACCACTTTGTCCCCAAGCTCTGTGGATTCCACTCCATTCCATTGATTCCCACTCATTCTGCTGGATCCCAGTTTTTTGTGCTTGTTCAAGCTTTCAGAGCTTTCTGGATAATGTCTTCCCAATGAGTTGTTTTGCTCAAATTCTGCCAAATTTTGAAGAATGAAAATATCCTTCTCCCAATTGGTTTGATTGTATGCATTTGAATTGCAATTAAAACAAATGACTCAATTCATTGATTGCAGACTGTTTATCTTTTGTTACAATATTCCTGATACTAGATAAGTATATTTCTTCCCCTTTGCCAAAAACGCCTGCATAATGATTTAATTTCTCAAACATAATCACTCACATGGGATTCCATGGATTTCCATGTATTTTATGGGGCAAAACCCAGAGCCAAATAATTTTTAATCACATTGATACCAGCTTATCAAGTTAAGCATGGGGTGCTGTGTGAGTAAGAAAAAGCATGGAAATAATGGGTAATTCTACCACAAAATCCACTAAATAATCATTAAAAGCATAATTGTTCTTACCAAAATAGCAATATTGTTTTCATGGAATAACCATGAAAACCATTAGACTTACACTGAAGTAACAAAAATTAAAAAAAAACCTATTTAACCTGTGCATAGTAGCAACTTATTACGTGGCACTTAACTGGTTTTTCTACAATATTTATATAGATAAATATATAGATAGCACGTGAAAATAAACAAAGTGTGCTTAGTAACAGTTCATTGGTTCTGGCACAGTTTGGGGGTTCAGCTCTTACTCCATAGTCAACCATTTTCAATTAGGTTAAATTTCATTACAATTGGAGACTCGCATTTTGCCCTTTTTTATGTGCGAAGGATGAGCACATTATGTGGGGATGCGATGTCACGGATACCTACCTACCTACCTACCTAAGACGCTCTTTTTTTGCCAAAATGTAACAAAAGATTGACCACAAATATGCGGAAATGAACTTTGAAGTTGCCGTAAGTGTGGCATTAATAGTATCATTAACAAAATGCAATTACTTAATGATAAACAACAATTAGCAGCATTCGCTACTGTGGCGCACTGGTCTCAACCATCGCTTTCTTGAACTAGAGGTCTGGCGATCGATCCCCGTTTCACGGTACTCTCAATATTTTTATGCTCGTTTGGTTTTGATTTCCATGTTTTCATACTCGAATTTTTTATTGTAACAACTCTATCCGTTTATGCCCTTCAACAAAGTTTTTCATGTTTTGGTAATCAATTTCAATAGTTTCGTTTACTTCTTTATGCTTTCGTGGTCCGCAGTTGTATGAAAGCGAATACTACCATGAAAAGAATACATATGGACTATATTAGCATTTATTTACTGGAGATCTCCCCCCCCCAAATTTGGATCAAAAATTTTTCAGGCTGATATAATTATGACTATCGTATAATAATTCAAATACATTGATTATGTGTTGGGCCCATTCCCCTGAATGCCGACCGAACTGAACGTGGAACTGAACCTTAGGCCGAGTGTTGAAAAAGAATTCGATTGGTATTGTGTCGTTTTGAGATGTAAAGATGCGTTTTCATGATTTATTCTATGAATCAGAATGTAGAAAATTGGAGTGGCAGTCTTTATTTCCCTTTTGAATTCTGTTATATCGAACCAAGAACCCGGAAAGAAGAAGAGATTACAAATGGTGGCCAGTGTGTCTTCGATATCAGAATTTTTCAGGGTAGACTCACTACACGAGTCTCTAGTTTACGCTCCCCTTATTTTGATTTGTCACTCCAACAGAGACTCATGTCCTTACAGCTCTGGAACTGGCAAAAAAGAATTGCCTCGTTTTCATTTTACCGGTATGTGGAAAAGTCGGAATGCTACCGACCAGGGACTCTCAAGGCTCTCTTGCCTTTATTCGAGAACTAATTCCAATTTTTATTTCAAATTCTGTTGTAAAATTTCATAGCGAATCTAATGATGTTTTCGGCTTGTTTCTATCTGTTTTACAAGACTCACAACTTGTCTTTAAGTCTGCCGACACTTCGGCTCGGGACTCTGATGGGCCTAAATTCGGTGAAACTAAAGTGGGTCGAAAAACAATGTTACTTTGAGCAAAAACTCGATTTCTTTTACCTTGAAGCCAGAATAAAAGCTTTTCTGACTCCCAAAATATTTAACTGTTACCAGCTTGGCTAAAAAGTCACTGAAATCGGGTCGGTTGGGTCTTGATTTCGGCCGCAGCAACTTAACATTTTCCAGACCGGTCCGAGCAATCCAGACTACGGCCTCACTCTGGAGTTTCAGGAATTAAAGGCATTTGATTGGTTCAAAAAACAATACCTATTGTTTTTGAGGCAAATGCTGCAATCTGATTGGGACGCCAATTTTTTGGCGCGGCTTGCCAGTTTCAGAGCTGTAAGGACATAAGTCCCACACTGAGCGATTTTGAAAACAACAACAACAACATCGAGCGAAGTAGTGGGACTTATGGAGTGAGTCTAGCGCCTCTGCGGTGCGAAAACACAAAAATTGCGCTGGTTTTGCATAGGCCCATTCAGGGCGACGTTTCAAAAACTCGCTGTTTGGAGTAGTTGCCGCTTTTAGCCAAAAATAATAACGACGCAGCAGTTTCAAAATCTTCAGATAACAGATAATAATAGACAAGGAATTAAAGATTCTATCTGATGTCAAGATATTTCTGGGAGAAGAATATTACACAAGTTTATGGCAACTTTTTCTGATTAGACCCATTCAGGGCGATTGTGCTCTATGTATTGTAAATCTTTCCAAAGAATTGAAATGAATTGAACATTAGCTCAATATACACAGATATCAGAATTTATAAACATAAGTATTCACATAATATATACAGAGAATTGCGTTTATCGATGTTTACTCAGATTTTTAAATTAGCGAAAGTAAGCAAACTGTTCTATCACATGCAACTCTTTATCAGACAGCTCTCTCGTCACTTGACCTTCTTGTTTTGTGCACTTGCATACTGTGATCTATCTGTTCTACTTCTGTTCTAGTTTAAAAGACATCCGTATGGCCCACTGCAGAAATATATTTCAACAGACATTGACTTCATGCTTGATGTTAAGCATATGAATGATAGTTTTGTTGTGTCTTGTTTCCAAGACCAATGTGAATTGTTAGAGGCAGCAAATCTCCATGGACTTCAACGACCACCTATTGTTATTTATGTATGTATGTATCTTGTATGTATTTATTTATGTATGTATCTT
>JACTAT010000368.1:0-14090 GCA_014526335.1 Chrysaora quinquecirrha | reverse complement strand
GGTGGCTTTCAAAAGAGCTCTATAAACTAATTCCAGCTTCTATTGTGGAAGGATGCTCTTTAGCCTTTTGAGGGAGATCAAGCCCCCCTTTAGTTTATTTTTTATGCCTTCATATTGCTCCTTCCATTTCAAACCTTCGTCGATATAGATACCCAGATACTTAGTCTTGTCCACTCTTTTGATAATCTCATTATTGAGTGTAAGGTCTGGCAAGTCTTCTCCCACTCTGGTAAGTTGTCGTTGATGTCCTACGATAATATATTCACTTTTAGCAGCATTCAAGCCAAGTTTATTGATTCGCATCCAGCTTGATATGTTTTCCAACTCTCTTTTTAAGTCATTCGAGAGCTCATCAAGATTTGCGGAGGCAATATTCACACATGTGTCATCCGCATAAATATTTGGGGTCATACTTTCTAAACAACTTTCAAAGTCATTTATGTATAGTATGAAAAGTAGTGGTCCCAAACACGAGCCCTGTGGAATACCACATTGAATCTTACTTTTATTGGAATTTTGCCCTTCAATTGCTCCCTATTGGTCAGATAAGATGGGAACCAATTATGCGTGATATCGTTAGTACCGTATCCTCTTAGCTTCGACAGTAAAACTTTATGATTTACGGTATCAATGGCTTTTTAAGATCGAGGAATATACTTAAGTTTATTTTCCCCTTATCAGCATTTTGAAACCAAGGGTCAACTACATTTAGTAGGCATGTTGTTGTACTATGTAATTTCTGAAAGGCAAATTGATTCACAGAGTGTTTGCTGTTTGATTTAAGATACTCCATCAGTTGATCGTGAACAACCTTCTCCAGAATTCTTGATACAACTGAGAGAACCGAACTAGGTCGATAATTGTTTACATCTGTTTTATTACCGGCCTTGTAAACAGGTGTTACTCGAGCTATTTTCCAGGACTGAGGAAATATTCCCTTTTCTATAGATGCATTGTATGTCAATGTTAAAGGCAATGCTACTATATCCAATGCATCTTTTAGGACTTTAACAGGGATTCTGTCCGGACCTGGAGATTTCGAGCTATCCAATGCCTTAAAAGCACCCTTAGTGTACTCTACGCTTATTTTCTGGAGTTGGAATTCATTGGAATCGGATCTATCATCTAGGTACTGTAAGGGATCGTCCGATGACTGTTCTTTGATTTTCTCTGCTAACTTGGGCCCAACCGTAGTGAAGTGTCTATTAAAGGCTTCAGAAATTTGAGATGATGATTTGAGTTCAGTATCTTCAAAAAAGATGCTTTGGGTATTGATGTGATTTGAGTTCCTATGTAAAACTTTATTTATTGTTTTCCACCTAGCTTTAGGGTTGTTTTGGTTATCCTCTATTAGGTGTGGTACTAACCTAACTCTAACTCTTTCACGAAGTTTCCAAGTAACTTTGTTCCTTAATTTTTTATAGACTGACCAATAGGAAGCATCTTTCTGAGATTTCTTTTTAGCTTCATCTCTCTCTTTCATTAGGTTTTTAAGGTTTGATGTTATCCAGGGAGCGTGATTACTTGTAACCTTCCTACGCTTTATTGGCGCATGCGTATCTAGCTAAGAAACAAGATATAACGTTATTAAAAACCGAAGCCATGAGGTTTGGGTCACCATCAACAGGGGCAAAAGTCTCTTTCCAGTCAATAGAGGATAAATCCTACAAAAATAGGTTTTTATCATAGTTTCTAAGATTACGTGTCTGGACTACTTTCTTATGTTCTCCTGAGGGTCTTTTTGCATTTAGCTTTCTAATTGCGAAAATGGGGTAGTGATCCACCATGCTTAGCTTTAGCACTTTTTGCTGCTAGTATGTAATTTGGGCGATTAGTAGCAAAGTGATCTATTAGCGATTTCGAACACCATCCTTCTCTTTTGCAGCTACCCTTGTGTATTCACTTATTTGCTGCTCGAGTTGGAACTCAGTGTAAATTGACTTTAAACTTTTGGTGCACCTATCTTTTGGATTTTTTAGGTTGCAATTCGTGTCACTAATTAAGATAATTTCTTTACCCTCTGAATCAACCGTGGAGAGGAGGCTTCTCAATGCCATGAGACTCTCCTTGTCTTCTCCCGAAGTTGGGGGCCTGTACCAACATATCACTATAAAGCTCTTAGCTTGATTTCTAATTGCTCATTATCAATATCGTACCTACGTTTATGGTTAATGTTGGAGTTCACATACAGTGCAACACCACCGCCGTTTATATCTCTATCCTTGCGGTGAACATCGAAACCATCTAGCTCCACTTCTGAATCGCTTATGTTGTTGCTTAGCCTAGTTTCGTTTAAACCTAATATTTGTATGTTATGACTATTTATCATTAGTTCTACTTCATGGTGATGTTTGCGTAAAGAAACTACATTAAGTGCTGCTAAACGCAACCCTCGTTTTGATTTAGTTTTAATATCTTTTGAATCTTTCAGAGCTTCTTTTGACCCCTTATACCCCTACCAATACTCTATGAAAAATCAATACTCATGAAAAATCTTGGATTTGTCGCCATGATTTGAATTTATTACTGAATATGCTGCTCTGTCGCTAAAGAAGTTGTCTTTTAATTTTCTTTTCTACAATGTTTGTGGTCGCCGTACTGGTTTTGCAATTTATCCTGAAGCTACGCTTCCCTAAAAGTCAACTTAATGAACAAAACAAGTTACAACAGCAAGAGGGCCTAATAACGGCAGCAGCATAGGTATAGCGATATAATGTTAAATTCAAACTAATAAATAAACAAAATAAAAAAGGAAAAGCCTAAGGGGACTCACTATAGGTAAATGACAGGGAGGTCAGACACAGGCTTACCTCCAAAAACCCAAAAATATACCAAATATTCTGGGAATTTTATACCCCAAAAATAAAATAACCAATCTTATGTGCCTCAGTATCAGTACTTTCGTCTTTAAATTGGGCCTAACGGACACCATATTCAAAAAATTCAAATCAAAACAACCTCATGTTTCGAATATCTGCACGTTTGTCGTGATTTTCTAGATTTTTATGAATCAGCTCAAAATTATACCAAATTTGCTAAAACAGCACACTCAAAATACAGTTACTACTAAACATATTCAGCGGTTAACCGCCATAATGTCCCGAACCGTATTCCTCCACTTCTTCCTATCAGAAGTTATGTTCACTAATTTATCCAGTACTTCACCAGGTGTTGATTTGTTTAGATTAAGGTTTATATTTACCAAATCCAGATCTTTTTCAGTTACTTTCATCCAGGTTAAACATGGCCTACCGATCTTCCTACGTACATCTGTAAGTGACTCTTTGAGAGAGAGCCTTACCGGAGTTCTTTCGTCCAATCTCATGAGATGTCCTAACCAGTTGAGACGACGCTTCCGGATTGTGGAGCTCCACTTCTCAGCAGCAACTTTCTGATAAAGCTTCTCGTTCGAAATGAGCTTGGGCCACCGAATATTTATAACTCTGCGAAGTAAACGTCTTTGGAATGTATCTATATCGTTCTGTAATGTTTCTGTAAGAGTCCACATTTCTGAGTTAAATAAGAAGATGCTGGCTATGTAGGCATTAAATGTTCTGATTTTTAATTTTGTGTTGATTCGTTTGGATTTAACGATGTGTTCAAATTTAAGTAGAGCGCTAAGTGAAAGTCCTTTCCTTCTATCGATGTCTGATTTTGTATCGAGCAATGGTCCAAGTAATTTACACTTTTTCCAGTCCGGGTGCGGATTATCAGGTGTGGGTGGCTTGTATGTGACAAACCAGTCAAGTGCTGACCAGTTAACCGTGTTTTTTCTGTGTTCGTGTAGTTCTTCTATTGTGGGTGGTGGTGGAGCTGGTGGTGATGGTCTCGGTATCTGATATTTTTCTTTCTTTGATACATTAACCTTAAGGTTATAGCTTGTTAGCCCGTCTACCTGTGTTCTGTTTCATCAACTTGTTGTTCATTTGTCCCTGCAAGTGTAAGATCATCAGCATATGTTGGGTTGATAAAAAATCCTTTTGTTTTTGTTCGAATTGGAAGCCTCAGGCACATTGCTAGATAAAATATAAATAGAATGGCACTGAGACAGTCCCACTGCATAATTCCGATTGTATTTGTGAATTTTTCTCCTGTTGTGTTACCAATTTTGACTGCGATTTGTGGGTTGTTGGTTAGGATGTGTAATATATAAAGTTCGTCAAAATGTAGAATTTCCTCAATCCGCTATCTCGACTGCCAGCTATCTCGAACATTCGCTGTCCCGAACCATTTTCGATTTCACATGGAGGAAAACCTGCTCTTTATCTCGAACTTTGCCAAATTTTCTGCTGAACTGGATAAAGAGACAGGCTGAAAATATGTGTCAGTTCGCCTAGTAGAGCGGGAATGGCAGCAGCTAAGTGATATGCTGCCCATGCATACAATAGATGAAGCTGTTCTCTTTCGAGATGTGCTGCATCGCCATTATCTCAATTTCTCCAATAGTATGGATGAAAGCAGACGAGCTTTGACTCCTATGTAAAAAATACCAGACTTGTTTGATGAAATTTGGGATCAGTAACCCTGCATGTTAATAGGGGTTCCTTTTCTGACTTAAAAAACTATAAATTTTTATATTTATATGGGGCATCCGTTATTTCGAACATTCGCTATCTCGAACAAATTCCAGTTCCCTTGAGAGTTCGAGATAGCGGATGTCAACTGTATCGGCTGCAATTCGAAATTTCAAAAGTGATGCTCTTTATCCTTTAGCATTTTCCAGAGCAACCTGGAACCGTTTCTAGAGCATTTTTGGTAAACGCAGACACGATAAAGTTTTTGATAAACGCAGACACGCTAAAGTTCTATAATTATGTTTATTTGGACTGTTTTGCATAGCAAACTTAAGTATGTGTTTCGGTCCTTACTGCTTTGCTTAAAAAAAATTACCATGCAAAAGTATCCGGACAGTTTTGCATCGACGTTCTTTGCCATGCAATGTGTCCGGACAGTACTGCATAGACATGCTTAAGGTACAAAACTCCATAAGGTACCAAAGACATACTTCAGGTACAGTATTGCATTGCAACGCTTGACCTAAACGTACTTACTAAACGCGGAACCACGCAGAACGACCCTATATTTCACATATTTCAAATATATTTTAATTGATTACATATTTCAAAGCTGTAGTTATCGTAAAATATTGCAAATTTCTTTTGAAGCAAATTCTTGGATTTAAACAGTAGAGAAGCAATTGCAAATTTACAAAAATACCCTCCTTCGGGCCTGATCAAAAGTTACCTACCTGTAACTGTCCTCCGCAAAATAATATCCGTTTTCTTCATGAAATCCTCTTTTTTGAGCAAAAATTATATGGTGGCACGAAAGCTTTAGCCATTTTGCTTTATAAAACGAAAACACTTTGAGTCAACGGTCAAAAAAGTAATTATGTGTATTGCTTTTTATCAAGACAACTTTTGAAAAATTTCGCTAGAAATTTGGAAGACACTGCTTCCAGGTTTTTCATTATTTTCCGCAAGAAGAAACAAATAATTCATTTACTTTATATTATAATCGGAAGTCAACGACATTGTGAACATTTTCCCGCCTAAATCAAGTTTGGCGAAGCCCCTGAGCCGCCATCGTTTTGTTATGTAATTTTGCGTTGTGGGCCTACGACTACTCTCGGCCGCAATTTTTGGTAAAGCGTTGCAATACTTTTGCACCCTAAGTGTGCAGTAAAATCAAAGATTAATTCAAATATCTGGACGTTGCTTCATAGTCAAAATCTAACATCAATCTTTCACAACAATGTGCTACATAACATAATACAACTTCAAAATACTAGAATATTCAAACCAGGGAAAAACTCATTCAACTGTTCCAAGATGAATGTTAGATGGGTCAGTTGGAATGCCGAACAATGCAATTTTCTGTAGTGCTACTTTGTAAAACAAACTCATATACAATATATTATAACCTGTATACAACTCGTGATGAATGTCTGCTTTCAAGATCTTGCCTCCTTATTTAGCACCAGTATGCCATTACTCGTTGTTTTTTAGCAGATAATATACATCATGTTTGCTCGATAAGATGTTTGAGTAACAAGTATTATTTGAAACTTTCTTTTCTATGTCTCCCATCCCAGTGTTGCTCCCTGCTTGTTGAAAAGCTACTTCATTTTCGAGTCATTACTACCTGCAGTTTAAAAGAACCTCATTAAACTTTCTGTATATATTACAGGTATGAGTATGAGTTTCCTTGCTAATTGATGTTATTTCGTAGTAAACAGTGATTGAGTGAAAGCTGAAATTTTCCTGTCCATAACTGCACGATTTGCTTGCCTTGTGTTGGAAAATAAACAAGGCTCTAAACATGTAGCCAAAAATTTTTTGTAGATGCTTATTAAGAATTAGCCCGGTGCAAAGATAGTGTAATAAATGAATTTTTGTTGTATTGTTGCTTTCTTTGTTAAAGGCATAAAATACGTAAGCACTTAAGGCATATGGCTGACTGAGAGAAGATGTGACAAAATCTTAGCTTTACCCAAAACGCAATCTGCTACTAAATTTCACAGCGTTTGGGAAAATTTAACTTCATTTCATAGCCAATGAAATCCTTCAACTTCTAGAAATAAATTCAAAGCCGTAAAATAAGATTGTTCAGGGGAGAAGAATGTTGCCACTTCCACTGCCGAGAAATGTACCGAAGCTCACAACCTGTGTGCCTGTGTGCCTTCACAAAATTGGCTTCGCGTTAATGGCAAACCTGAAAAGTGGTAGTCATAACTACACCCAAAATGCAAACTTGGAGACGGGCTCTTCGGAGAGCGATGAGACTTTTAAATACCTGAAGAAATTGTCTTTAAACTCATGCAATCATTGTACAAAGAGCCCTTAAGTAATTTCTGAAACAACGCTACAAACTTGGGTCATTTTCTGCGAGATCTCGTGGGCGCAATCTTCGCGAAACATGCCTCACAAGAGGAACGAAGAATCACTCACTGCCTATGGCAAGCGGATGTCAACATAGTCAGAAAGACCCACTTTTCTCAGATAAACTGGGTTTTTCTACTGAGAAACCCGCTTTTTCTGGAAAAACCCACTTTATCTGGCGAAAACTCACATTTTCTGATCTTATTTTTCTGATTTTTCGCTGTCTAAGGTGAAAAGTTTCCTACGTAAAAAATTTCCAGTACGGGAGTTTCTTAAATTTTTGGCAATTCGAGGGTCTGGGTTTCTTCTAAAGGGTTTCTTACAAAAAAATACGTGTATCGCACGGTTTTGCGGTTTTGAGCACAAGCGCAAGCCAGACCATTTTTTAACATACTAAGTGGTGGGACAATCGCCAAAATAAATTACGCCGAACGGAAAATCCGCGTGAAAAAGTTTCTTCTAAGAACAATGGAACAATAGATAGCGCGGTTTCCGCATGGTCCGCGGATTTTACCTGGCCAATTTTTTCATATGCTTTTTAAGGTGGGAAACAGAGTGAACAACCTGATTTTCTTGCCTGATCATTCGAAATTAAATTATTTATAGATGCCAACCTATTTTGATTTAAAGAAATAATTAGGAATTATAAGAAATATACTATAATTATCTGTAATAAATATTTTACTGTATAGCAGGTTATTTTCATCTCAACCGTCTCAACAGTGGACACTTGTTAAATACAATTAATTCGGACACCATGTCCCCAGCCTGGACATTGTCATAATATATCAAGGGTACACTTGAGCCTTGTAGCTTAGGATACTGTAGCAAAATCGCTAAATATTTCAATTTCACATAAATTACAACCACATCCTCCAAATTCTAATGATCTGTTGTTGGCTGAGAATGAAGTGCGTTGCTAAATTTGTGACTTGATCATTTCGTTGCAAAAGTGTCCACCCTTGCACAATATTTCTTAACAGCTAATTGGCACCTGTTCAACATTTTTTGATGTAGGAAAAAATGTTTTTTTTGACATTAACGTTCATGAAAGACAATAAAAGTCAAATGAAAAGAAAATAGCAACGCTGTAGCAATGTCGGAAGGGCGATGATGATGACGATGATAACGATGAAGATGATGATAATGATGAAAAGGATGAAGAAGAAGACGATGTTGAAGATGATGATGACGATGATGATGATATTGATGATAATATTGAGAATGACATAATGATAATTGTTGTGCAGATGAAGATGATGATGATGATGCTTTGATGATGGTGATTGTGATAATGATGATGATGATAATGATGATGATGATAGTGAAGATGATGAACGTGATCATTATCATGATGATGGTGATTATATTAATGATAATATTGAGAATGACATAATGATGATTGTTTAGTTGATGATGATTATGATGTTAATGATCATCATGTTAAATATTGTCATCATCATCATCATATCATCATCATCATCATCATCATAATCAATTATGATGATACTGATCATCATCAATGATGATGATTATGCTAACAATGATGATGATAAATTTCAACTATGAGCTGGAATCTGTCCAACGTAAACAGAGATTTGAGAAATATCAAGTTCCTGAGAATTGCACCGACCTATACCAGAGCCGTTTAAATCAGCAAATTTGGGCCCCTCTCAAGCCTGATGTTAAGGCCTCGGTTAAGACCCTTGCGGCCTTACAAGACGCACTTCAGAATGCATTAGGTGGAATTGCAATGTCCGTTGAAGTCCTGCTAAAATAAAGGGAGAAAATAATCATTGGCTAACAGACAATAATCTCCCGTCAAATTGACATGATTATTCTTGTTGGCTTTGTTTTCAAATAATTATCTTATCGTCGCAAAGAGTCTTAGAGACAAACAATAAGTGCTCATTAAATAATAAATCTGATTTATTACTCGATTTGTTGATTGCAAGCAGACAACAATGTAAAAAATAGCAGATTTTCCTCGAAAAATGTTCAGATAGAAGCAGAAAATTGTAAATCAAAACATTACTTCCAAGATAATTTTTAGAATGCCAACAACAACGGACCACAGAATGGATTTGAATGACGGTGACTCATCTTCTTCATTAGAGTTTTCCTTGTCATAATTTTGACTATAAATTTCAGGTCTTTCAAATTCATGTAAGCCTGTATAATTAAGAATGGCAGTTATTCTGTATTTTGTAAGCAATGAATGCACATGTCCATATATTGCAATAAACACTGGCCTTTTAAATGTCTTTGGGATGGTAACAATATCAAGGCCACAAGTAGATGATTGTAAATCATAATCAATGTATGATGGCTTTTGAATATTTTCTGATACATAAATGTCTGCATCACCAATAATACTCTCAACTATCACTGTAATGGTTCCCTTTTCCTGAAGGTTAAAATAAGAGTAATTCCCAGGTCCAATCGTTTCAGTGTATGTCGCAATAATTTTTTCAGTCTTCATAGAGGGTAGCGTTCCGATTAAAAATATGAAGAGGTTCAATACCATGATACAGTTTACATTTGGAATCACTATGCACCAGTCTCTAAGCTGCATTGTACAATTCTACAAAAGAAAAAATTTAAAGACTCTTCAGTATAAAACAAATGTGCACAACACCAAATTCATCTCTGTGATTCAAAATGTGTATGTCATTTAAATGCTTCAGTACTGAAATATCACGCTGGCCAATCCAGTATGCCAGTGGCCCAGTGCATTTTTCAACAGTATTCCACATTCCATGTTTTCAAGATATCCCTGAAAAACCTATTGACATAAGGATACAAGCAGAAAGGGCATTTAAAAGAATTCAACAAGCAAGATTGTGGATATGGAAGTCACACCAGGCGTCCAAGCATGCTTGTTCTTGTATTTTGCTAACTGCTGTTCTGGGCATTTCTGATATTTGGGCTGCAATTCGAAATTTCAAAAGTGATGCTCTTTATCCTTTAGCATTTTCCAGAGCAACCTGGAACCTTGCTAATCATCTGCGAGGCATGCTAAATAAATAAAATCCCACATTAAGACTTGCACGCGAGATCACTTTTTAGTCATAAACATCAAGCGCAAAACATTTTCACGAAACGCAAAGATTCGAAGATCAATTATAGTGAGCACATTTGTCAGCAATTTCATACCCGCATCGAAGTATGGAAATTAGAAATAATCAGCTTCAATAGCATATGTACACGCAACACTGAGAATATCAACGTTATAAACGAACGAACATTAAACTTGGATAGCTGTCAAACTACTGAAGTTGTTGTCATTATAATTAATTAACTTCTGTTCGCTGCTCACGTGATTCGGTGTGCTTTGAGTTGTTCGTTGTGTTTTTGGTATCAGGTTGTAGCATCATCGTTGTTATAGTTTATCCTACAGTTTAAAGTCTATTCAATATTCGAAGTGTCTATTTTATACAGTATTTAGCTACCGCTGATTTGAATAATATGAATACCCGTTATTTAAAGTTAAACCCATCTCAACCCACTTGAACCCACCTGAACCCAGAAGAAACCCACCTGAACCCAGCAGAAACCTACCTAGACTTATTACACGAGCTGCAGTTATCGCAGCTACCATCTTTAGCTGTTGTTGTTATCAGAAAGCTGCTCAAAGTGGGACACATGGCTTTGGGACTCATCTTTTCGACTATTTCAGTGGTTTACTAAATTCTAATGACTCTTATAATGTAACGAAAATTGTTGAGGAAATAACGGAAGCCTCTCTAGGTGAAAATTTAGATAATTTTGCTAATGAGATATTAGATCAAGAGACTACTCTAGATCTAGATGAAGTTAAATCCATGATAGCTAGACTTAATAGAAAAAGCCTCAGGAATTGATCTCATAACAGCCGAACTTCTGAAAAGCTTGAATGAATCTTTCTTGACTGTCTTTACTAAACTTTTCAACAAAATTTTTAATTCTGGAGAACTTCCAGAGGAGTGGGCAGTTGGCATAGTTGTACTTCTTTTCAAAGGTGGTGATAAGTCAGATCTAGATAATTATAGGGGTATAACTCTTCTTAGCATCTTTGATAAATAATTTTTAGGTATTCTTTTGCAAAAGACTAAATTCGTTTCTAGATTACTTTGATACTCTTGATGAAAACCAAATTGCTTACAGAAAAATTCATCAAACATCAGACCAGTCATCAAACATCAGACCATCTATGATTCAAAACTCTTTTCATCATAATAATAGTTTATATGTTTGTTTCGTCAATTTTAGGAAGGCTGTTGATTAAATTCCTCATTCATTGCTCTTGAATAAACTGTTTGCTAATGGAACAACGGGTAATTTTTTTAAAATAATCTCGATGCTATACTCTAAAGAAAAATCCTGTGCTCGTGCTAATGACGGTTTAACTGAATTCTTTAGCTGTGCCAGTGGTGCGTGTCAAGGTTGCATTTTAAGTCCAATATTGTTTGCCTTGATTCTAAACAATTTAAATGAAAAAATTAACTCTAAATCGTATGGTGCCAAAATCTAACCGGGGGTTGGCAGCAGCGAAGCACTTAGTAACAGCCTTTTTATGAAATGCATTTTCGCACTTTTTATGAATGGCCTTTTGACTTTCGAATCGTAATGAGCAGCCGGGGTAATGTCTGTGCAGTACAGTGGAGGCTGTGAACTACAGTGGAGGTCATTCAGTACTGTGGAGGGATAAAATCAGTACAGTGGAGGGATAACATGATGCATGTGAGGGGATAACATCAGTACAGTGGAGGCTATTCAGTACTGTGGAGGGATAACATCAGTACAGTGGAGGGATAACATGATGCGGGTGGGGGATAACATTGAGTACAGTGGAGGCTGTTCAGCACAGTGGAGGGATAACATCAGTACAGTGGAGGCTGTTCAGTACTGTGGAGGGATATCATCAGTATGGTGGAGGGATAACATGATGCTTGTGGGGGGATAACATCAGTACAGTGGAGGCTATTAAGTACTGTGGAGGGATAACATCAGAACAGTGGAGGGATAACATCAGTACGTGGGAGGTGGGAGGAAGGATAACATTGAGTACAGTGGAGGCTGTTCAGTACAGCGGAGGATAACATCAGTACAGTGGGGCCGTTCAGTACTGTGGAGGGATAACATCAGTACAGTAGAGGTTATAGCTGCTTTTAGAAGGCTATTTTGTTGCATTATTTTATTGAATGAGTAGTTAAGGAGGCTTTTCAAGCCAATATTTTAGAGAAACTTCTTCTAATGACGTATTACGAAGCTCATTACGATGTCTCAGCCCTTATTCGCTAACAACCTAAGAATTAATCCATCAGATTCTCAAACACATCTGCAAGACGTACTTACTAAAACTTGAAACCACCCAAAACAACCCAAACTTAACGAAAACAAGAAAAAATCACCCAAAACGACCCATAACTCAATCAAAACCACCCAAAACCACCCATAAATGTCCAATTTCTTTTAAATCATTTATTAAGTGGCAGAAAATTCTTGAAAAATCCCCTAAAATTCTCATGTTCTTTGAAACTTCATTCTTGATTTTTCAAATTCTACTTTCCTCTTGGGACTTTTCGTCAAAATAGAAAGCTTTTACATCGCTATTGTCAGAAAAGACTTTTTTGTTCACAAAAATGTATTTGAGCGTGAAATTGAGAGATAAATCACAATTGCATGCTTTGCCAATAAATATATCGCTGGGAAAGGTATCAATTGTCTGAAAAGCGTGTTTCATTTTCATAATATGAAATATTATCCCAAAATATCTTGTAAGAAAGACTACATCACAACTAAATGGTAGTAATCGTGAAGGCTCTGCTACAACCAAAATATCAGAATTTGTATTTTATGGTCTTGCGTTGATCGCATGAAAAGAAAGTTGCAAGTGAGATGCAGATAGAGTGTGTAGATGCAGTTAGAGTACTGACGTGCGAATCACTGTGTAGATAAAATCTGAATTTTAAATCGAATACTGTGGTATGATGTAAATAAGTTTTTGTAAATAGAGTTTAGTTAGTAACCCTGGATCAAAGTTTCTCAAAGGTTTTAAAGTGATCGATATAAATAAGCAGAAATCTGAAAATAAAATTGTAGATGGATCAGGCCGCTAGGCCTTCCGTCGATGATGGCGTCCCGGAAGTCAATGAGAAGTCAGAGAACAGTGGAGTTAGAGATTTCGAAATCACGATAAAAGAAAGCCAAAATGATTTATTTGAAGAATACAACTTAGAAGAAGATTGCCCAGACTATACTAACGAAACAGAGTCTGTCAAAGGGTATGAAAAGGATAAGCTTTATAATGAAATCGCGGACGAGTATTCTATCGCCAGCGATAGTATACTCGAAGAAATTATCTTGGAAAAAGAGATTTATCTTCTCAAACAGGAGAATGAAATGCTAAAAAATGAGGCAATTAAAAATAAGGAAACAATTTCAAACCTTGAAAAGAGACTAACAGCAGTAGAGAAACTGGCAAAACAAATTCAAGAAACTAAAGCCATTGTAACTAATCTCCAACAAAACCTGTACGATGAACAAACGATAGCTAAAAACACCAAGAAATTGACAACAATAAAAGTAGACAAACTCTTAACTGACTTTGAAGAACTAAAGTTCCTAATCGAAAAAAATTCTGAAAATCAAAATAAAACACACCAATCTCTTACAGAGTTGCGGCGGTGTGTGAAAGAAGAATTAAAGAATATAAATACAAAAATCACATGCGAGACAACCATGCCCCAGGCAACGAAGGCTGGGACCGAAATACCACCCGACCCTCAATCGCCACGACCTCAAGAACAATCTTCCAGAGAAGAAGTAATTGACGATGATTTCACTCCTGTCACCAACCGCAGCAGGCAAAGACAGAGTAACCATGGCAACCCACCACGTCGAATAACAGACCTTCAGTGTAAAACCTTCATAATTGGCGACTCAATCTTGCAAGGAATATTCCCCAAGAAATTTGACCGAAGAGGCTACACCAGGATAAGAACACTTCGAGGGCGAAACATACAAGGCATTAAATCTCATCTTGCAACGATAAATCTAGTTAACGTAGAGAGCATAATAATTCACGCAGGTACAAACAATCTTGCAACTGAAACTGAATCAGAAATAGTCTTACTATTTGAAGATATAATCAAATACATAAAAGATAAATACCCAGAAACAAAATTTCTAATCTCAATGATTCTACCAAGAGAAGTCGCAAATGAT
>JACTAT010000367.1:0-28000 GCA_014526335.1 Chrysaora quinquecirrha | reverse complement strand
AGCATAGAGATGGTTCGAAGCAAAATAAAAGTGAGAGGATATTTAACATCAATCAGCAAGGAAAATAAAGGAGGGGGGCTTTGGGGGGTATCGAAACCCGAAAGCCCGGTATTATTTCACCTGACTACAATCATAGTCAGGTGAAATAATAAAATTACCAAATAACAAAAGCGGCTAATGTGATCATTAAAAACTTTTTTTGTCAAATACCGGGATTTGAATATTTGTTTTTCATTTTACTAAATTCTTTTTGTACAGTTTGTAAAATTGGTTATGCAACACAAAGACAACTCTTGTTCAACTTAACCTACTTGCTAGTACAGAACCATAACCCCCTTGATATTAACTTCGATAATGGTCAATAGAGTAAACACTGTTTATTCTATGTTGAAACGTGCCAACGTGCAAAGGTTTTAAATACCTATACGTGCCAACGCGCCTACATGCCACATTTCGTCACGTGCCAATGTGCCAAGTCTTTGTATGTACGTGCCAACGTGCTATATTTTATAACGTGCCAACATGCCAAGTGTTTACATGTATGTGCTAACGAAACTACTAGTAAAATGTCCTTTAAGCTAGTTAAAGTGGACCCCTTTGGCCTTTGATTTCCTGGGATCAAATACCAGTCAGAGTGGTTTTGAGAAGAGGAATTCGAAGCCGCATTTATCAGGCCAAACAGACAAAAACCTTGAAAGTATATGGAAAACAATCACGTCAGCAAAGGTGAAGATCCGCCTGGTACGGCCACACAATTCTCTATTGCAATATACACTTGCGAAGCTTGGACCCTGAATGTAGCGCGCTCGAGACAACTGCAGTGGTTCGCGAAGGGCATTTTATTTCATTTCAATTCATTTCATTTCATTTTTCACTTCATTTTACAATCTTTTAACAAGGTAAAGCATACAGTTAAAATACTGTTTTCCAAACTGCCCTGTGAAATAACAATAAATTAAAAATCTTTAATCATAAAGATTTGCATGCAATAACTAAAGCTCTAAATAAAAGTATATAAATAAGGAGTAGAACAAAAGTTTACTTGCTGGCTTTATATGCAGCTTAATCGATTTAATGTGGGCGCTGTCTTGACTTCAGCGCTAAGATTGCAAAGGCGGCTGAAAATCTGACTGTAGCAGAAAATTTTTGGTGACTACGGCCTTTCAGTCTCTCGGAGAATGAAGGCCACGCCCTAATTCCTGATTTCTTAATTTCTATTGATATCTTAACGATACAGGTATTTTACTACGTCGTCTCATAGAAAAATAACTAAAGTTTAAACAATCGATAGCACAGAATAAAACAACTTGACTGATGAAAAATTTAAAGCCAATGCAAAGTTTTATAAAAATCAACCTTAAAGTGTGTAAACCCGAAAACTGCGAAAAATGCGCATATAGGGACGTTCAACCCAGTTTAACCTAACGTTTTCTGACTCAAGTTCTTCACCGGCATCCGCCATGTTGGTTATTGCGAAATTCTTAGAGATTCTTTGCCTTTTTTCCCAAGCGTGAAATGATTGACAGCTAGGAGTTGACAGATCGAGATTTCGACTTTCCTGATTGGCTTGCTACAGTCAAGCTCTTTCGTGATTGGTTTGCTACCCTCGCCTCAAAATCTGCGCACTGTGTGAGCATTGATAACAACAGTGCCATTGTTCTACTGCAAAATTCTAATTGGCTTGCTACAGCTGAAGGATTTATTTCATTGGTTTGCTACGGTCTAATTTAAATTCACTGTCATTCCTGCGACTTTTGGTACACAAGCCGCAAAGTTGTATTGGACGGTTATCGGCTTGCGTTTGGAGGCTAGAAAAGGGCTAGCTGTTTGTCAAGAGCCCAGACGTAGAGCTTAGCCTTGTACCCTCATCCCGCTTGATTTGAAAAAGTTGCTTGTCGATCAATGAAATGGCTACGAGAAGAGGTGGGACGTTTTTATGACTTCAAAAATTAACTAAATGGTTAAAAAATTGTAAATATTTTACTTATTATAGACTTCTAACAGCAACTTATCCAAAGCAGTATGAAAATATTACTCCTGAGAATCTGACTGTAGCATCTGATACGGTTGCTACTATCTGGATCCGCCTCTGTACTGTTCCACATTCCCGCTCCTTTATAACAAAAGCATTTTAAGTGTTTAAGAGGGGAAGCTTGAGGTCTTTATTAGTATTACGAAGCTCTCTGACTCTATTATCTGACAACCGTTAGAACAGAGTTGTAAGGTAACTGGGCGCTTCCTTGTTAATCGACCTGTACACAATCCTAGCAGTTTTCATTTCAATAAGTTCTATTTAAAGCGGTGGTACAATAGACTCCCCACACGGAGCAAAAAGATCTGAAATATGGCTCAATAAGGCTTCTGTACATTGACTGAATCGTAATTAGCGGAAGATATCTTTTCCCATAACGTAACATTGCAAGTCCTTTTGATATCTTTTTAGCCATAGTGGAAACAGGATGGTCCCGATTGAGAAATTGGTCAACTTCAATTGCCAAGTATTTCGTGTGTTGCAAAACCGAAACTGATTCTTCCCCAATAACGATTTTTAACTTTTTTTGCACAGGGGCGCACATTTAAATTTTATTTGGGAGGGTGTAAACTCCTTTCGGACCGACTGCAGCGTGAAATTTTTTTTGGGACCGACTGGGCATATAAAGATTATTTGCTCTGATAAAAAAAAGACTTCAGGCATACAACAGAAACTTTCTTCGTCAATTTAAACAGAATTTAAACCTACCACTTCACACGTTCATATAAACTATAAGCTAAACGCATAAACTGTATTGAGTTGAGTTATTGTAATGCGTAAGATTAGTACTTTGACAAAAATGTGAAAATAACACAAAAGTTATTGAAAGATAAAGAAACGTATGAACATCTTACCTTTGCGATGAAATTGAGTTTACTTGGTTATGTAATCATACGCTAATTTACTAAGGCTGTTGCTGTTGAAGGTTGTATTATTGCTTGCGATTAATAGTTCAAGAAAAAGAAAATAGCCACGACACGAGAATAATCAGAGCACATGAAATGTTTTCTCAGAAGACAGACTTTTGCAAAACTTTGAGTTCGAAAGACGAAACTACATGTGAACTGTTTCCTGTGGTTAATATCCCAACAATACATTGCAATTACATTTTCATTCATCTCGTTATTATTCGAATAGCCGGTCGGATGCTTGAAATTTACAGAAGTTAGTTGTCACATTCCTTTTGTTACCTTTTTATTATTTCATATGGAAATGGGTGTGGATGTAAACCGACCTTTGCCAAAGAGCATCTTGGCTTCGGACCAAATTGTATTAGGACAAAATATCAGACCGACTCGGACTTGAAATCCCAAAATAATTTTCGTGGACCGAATTTTTCCTCAAAAAATTTTTTTGGACCTACTCTGAAAACATTGGGGGTGTTTCAACCCCCACAGCCCCCCTAATGTGCGCCCTGTTTGTGCATCAAAATTTTCAATGTCTTTCAACTTCTTTCTGCCTCCTATGAGGAGATTTTGGGTCTTGGCGACGTTGAGAGACAACTTGTTTGATTCCAACCAGGTTTTTAAATATAGTAGGTCTGAATTAACACGCACATTAATTTCTGGGATTGACTCCGAGGAAAATGAGATGCTGGTGTCATCCGCATACATATTCACCACAGAATAATTCAGTGATTTGTGTAGGTCGTTGATGAAGAGTAGAAAGAGGAGGGGACCTAAGCATGAACCTTGTGGTACGCCACATGTAATGTCCTCGAGCTCAGAGAGCAGCCCATTTACTTTACAACACTGTTTTCTGTTCGTTAGGTATGAGCGAAACCAGCGAAATTCCTTATCTTTTATTGCATATAAGTAAAGCTTCTTGAGAAGAATCTCGTAATTTACTGTGTCAAAGGCCTTCTTTAGATCTATGAATGTTACTTAGGTGAATTTGCCTTTGTATAAATTTAAATACCAGTCATTGGTGCACTTTAGTAAGCAACTCAGAACTGGGTGTAGCAATCAAAAGCCTGACTGCTTCGAGTATAGAAGCTTGTTACTGTTGAGATAAGAATACATCTGATTCTATCCAATTTACTATCAGAGTCCTCGGATGATGAAAAGTCTGAAATTTCCCATGCACTTTCATCGGAACTCACTTCTTTGACACTGTTGTCTTTGTATGTAGCATTGATAATCCCGATGCATGTGGGCTTGTTTTTGCGGTGTGACAAAATGAACCAAGCTTAGTATGAACTCTTTATATGTTGGTCTTGGTTTGATTGATCTAATCGCTGCCATTCCATCAACAAACCATGCACAATGGTCCGGAATGCTGTTAGTAGATGACTTTGATGCAGATAACAAAATGGTTTCTGAAATTAACCTTGCATGCTTGCCTCAAATTGCATTCAGTTGTTGCAATTGCCAAACGAACTGTTGTTATTGGATAATTGAATGCGTCTTCCACGTTTACAGACTTCGATACCATCAATCCAAAAAATCGCCTGTCTTCTTTCAAAACTTGGATTGCTTTAGGTGCTTTTTTCTGTTTTTCTATTCCTGTTCTGCCTTTCTATTTTATTTTCTATAATTTATTTCTTTTGATTGGCTCGAAATAATCCTTGGTTCCATGGACCAGACGCTCATTGTTGATCTCCAACTTTCGCTACTTCCATCATATCTTTCACGATATCTGAGGAATTTCAACACCAGTAGCGAATGATCTCGGCTTTTCATCTGAGAATGGAATCATGCCGTAGTGAACAAGCTGATTCTTTAATTGTGTCACATGTCTAGTGTGCAATTTCTTGCCCCCAGGACACATTTCCGTGTGCTTCGAAGATATCTTGGTTGCAATTATAGTGCGGAATTTCTCTCGTAGTTTACAGTGCATTTGAATAGCGCGCACCCACGTGTTCACAACAGAAATGTCAGTACTGAATCCAGCTCGGAATGGACCAGCGGTATCTTTTGTCTGTTTGTTAAAAGTTCCGTAACCAAGTGACCGTGAATGGAAGTGAATACTTCCCCAGATACACTTGCACGAAAACCTCGCACTGACAGTTGCTTGCAAGCATGATCTTTCTCTGAGCTCAAATTTTGTAGAAAAACGTGCAAGTAGCTTAAATAGCGGGCATAGCTCTGATGATTAAAACCAAATGTGAGAGATAGCATTTCACGCTCTGCCTCAATATGCCTCTTTAAATTTCCTTGTTTCATACGATAGGTCTTCAACAGCATTTGAAAAACATAGTTGGGATTCAATTTGCTCATCCAATGTACGCAATGCCTTCGTTGGTACTTGAAACAACGTCAACTTTGTGTCGTGTGTTGTTCCTGAGCCTGTTACGGTGTCTTGGCGGCCATCAAGTGCTGTGACATACAACCCCTTTGCGCATACTTGGATATAAAAATCGTTCTGCCATCACCATTCTAGCCCAGGCTTGATTCTGTAGACGGATGGCATTGTATGATGCAGTGTGATTGCATTTGTGCAGGTAATCAATAGATTCCTTGCTTCCAATGGTTCTGTGAAGAATTAACCCTAAAACAAGAAACATTTCGTTAACGCGTATTAAAGGGTATATCAGAGGTCACATATTTTAAGCATCTTCCATCAATGAATTATAACAGTAAATCAGAAACTACAAGATGCAACTAGAATGACTTGCTTTGGCGAAGGTTCCTTTGTAATAAGTGATTGTCAGTCACTAGCAACGGACCAAATTTCTTGTTGCTGCCAATTTTGTATTTGTAACGCAGTAACTATATTCGTTTCTCTTTGCATAGTCTTTCATTGTATAAAATACAGCATTATAAAGCTCAGGAAGAAGTCCATTATCCGGCTCTTGCATGAATTCATCTAGTGAAAGCGGTCATTTTTTAGTCTTTTACTTTTTGTGTGTTGTGTTATGTTTTAATGTCCGTACTGTGTAATGGTAGCGGCGACCGAGTCAAAGACAAGCAAAATCCAATGAAAATATAAATGATTAAATATGATGAACTATGTACAAAATAATTATGTTGATAAATATCGAATGCGTGAACTCTTAGAAGCTAACTCGTATGAACTCTTAATAACTCTTATGAGCTCTTAGACTCCTCAATTCTTAAGACTTAATGCTCCTCTTAACTCTAACTCTCTCTCAAAATCCCTCACAACAACCTCTTAAAAGCAATCTAAAAATACTTTTTAATACCTTTACTTAAAAGCATCTTAAAAAGCGACATAAAAACACGATAACACTAAAAGGCATTTAAAAACAAGCTAAAATGAGAAACAAATAACCCAAGCAAATCTAACCAAACGCCTAAATCTAAACGCCACAACAGTTGCATCTTTCTTCTGATCATTCGACCAAACGCTCTTACCAGATCTTCATCTCTTCGTCCTTGTCATAAAGATTAGCAATCGAAGGATCTGTGTCAGACGCATATACGAAGTATTTTGAGATGTCTTGCCTAAATTCTTTTTCGATGCATCTCTTCCGCGCTCTCGTATCTTTGATAGCTGGTTCTTCAAATCCTGCCTCTTCGCTAATGCTTATTATGTCATTTAACAGTTCGTGAAGCAAAAAAGCACATTTATTTCGCAGGACTTTTCGCTTGATATCGCAAAGAAAGGATTTAATGTCGAGATTCTCTTCAATCACCAATTTTATTTTCACTCACCGCAATAGGAAGTAAATAAGCATTAGAATAGGTTTACTATACAGTAGATGATAAATGTTGGAACTATAGCCATTGAATTTATGAACAGTTGGTCACTGGTCTCAAAGTGAATAAGAACAATGGGAATCAAAGCTTTGAAATGGCCATATATTTTTTCCAAAGATAATAGAGGCATAGTTCTCCAAAAATATTGTTCCCCTTATCCCGCTCTTTCGAATGAGCTATTCAGATTAAGTATATAACGAAATTCGATTTTTGATGACCGTTAAATATGACGTCATCGATATCACGTGACTTATGGGTATCTTTTGAAAAGGTACTAGGTTTCATTTTGTACCATAAGTTATTAATAACTGTTTTCTGAAGAGAAAAGTTTGACAGCAAACTTTGCTAGATTTTCCTGATAAATTCCCTGCCTACAAAGGAACATACCGGCATTTGTACGTTTGGCACCAAACGTTTAAATACGGCATGGAAATACAGAAAACAATAAACACTATATTCGATTTTGATTTATTTTAATCGTAAATTTACACTTAAATTCAGAGGTTCTGAGATGCTGCAAATTTCATTTTTAAAATAATGAAGCATGCTATTGTGAGATAAGAATGAATGATAGCATATTACAGGACAAAATGTGGGGAAGTTTACAATTATTTAACATAGCTACTAGCTACATTTCTAGTCAGTCGTTAAATGAAGCTAGGAGTTAAGTGAAAACGTAGATCGTAGTTGACATAGCTTGACTTATTTTACGTTAGACATCGAAGGAAGAAATAGAAATCAAATTCAAATGGTCTTTTAACACTTAAGTTGCCTTCTCGTTTCCTTCCAAAATGTCCTTTGCTTCATTTATTTTTGATGCAAGGTATGGAGACCCACCTTAAAGATAAAAAAGTAGAACTGACTAATCATTGAAAGGAAACCTGAAATTTATCAAAGAGAGCAATAAAGACAGCTTACTAAAATATTTTCAATTTTTGAGTCGTTAGGAACAACAAAACTGAGAAAGACAGCAGAAACGCTATAGAGCACACTCTCAATCATTTTTGTCTGACACTCATCAAAGAATAAATGTTAGAAGAAAATAACTGAAACAATTGACTTAGGCGGAATTTATACCTAGATCAGTCGAAATGCACCGATCAGGAAAATGATGCAAAAAAGGTACATTGTGTTATAAACACAAATCAGGTCACGAGATACAGCCAGAAGAGGACAAGGGAAGATAATGTTTTCGATCAATCAGGGAGTTGTTTACATTTCCTTGAGGAATGGATCACAGAGCTCCTTTAAATCTTTCAATATCGATGTACTGGTAAAAAGGTTACACACATACGGAATACAAGGCAAGGCAGTTGGACTAACAGGCAGAGCTGGCTTGAATACTATCTACCCCATCTCACCTTGAGATTGTGCCCCCGCTGTACTAGGTTTTCGGTTCCCGTATCCAATATACAATTAAACGCACCCTGATATGGATGAATGATCCTGGATGAGGTTTGATTCCGAACATTCGCCATCTTGAATCGTTTTCGATTTCCCAAGGAGAACAAACTGCTCTTTATCTCGAACTTAACCAAATTTTCTGCTGAATGATGAATAGACAGGCCGAAAATATGCCCATAAGTTCGTCTAGCGGGAGTGGCAGCAGCCAGTTTGGTTTTATTTATTTGTACATTGTCTTTTTCACTTGTGCGTATTTTTTTTAACTGTCCGTGACAGTTCTGGGCAACCGTAGATCGTGTCTTAGAGTAGGAGATACAAATTGGTATGCAGAAACTATGTCGTGTCAGGAAAAAAGAACAGCAACAGATGCAGCAACATTTTTTCCTTGGAAAGAGAACAATTCAAGGAAGAAAGAGGACATTCGGAAGATTTTAACGAATTTCAGCATGATGAGAATGTTGAAGATCACAAGGAGGAAATTAAAAGGAGGTTCTTAGATTTGAAATGTAATAAAATCAGACTGCGAGGCAACGCCTGGAACATGGAGAATAATCGATTATGCAGTACAAACATTACTACAGAATGAAAAGAACAATAACGCGACCAAGATGAACCATGACATTAAAAGCCACAAAACTGATCGTTTTTGTACGCGAGCTTAAAACAGCCAAGAGCTTCAGAAATCTTAAAAAGAAATTTTAGTAAAATTTAGAAAAGAAGATCTTTGTCGCTTATTTATGGTGCATATTTTTCAAAATAAAAAAAGTTACCGACAGTCATATATGCACAAACAACAAGTAGTTAAACTCCAACCTAATCTCTAACATGTTCTAGAAACTTCACTGCACGAAGTATCAGCAGGAAGGACTGCTGCTATGTAAGGACATAAGCATATGTTATTCTGATTATACCTTTGTCTGGATGATTAACAAGCATTATTCTTCGATGTGCATCTCTTATTCTTTGTCTGCCTGCTGAACCGCTAAACTCGATAAGAAAAAAAACTTTAGTTAGAATAAAAACACGAGACAATAAGAGAAAGGTGTCATTCCAAATAATCATGATCCAATAAACAACAGTAAATTTTATGGTGAGCCTTACGGCTAACAGATATTACGAAACGGTTTGCCAAAGCAGTTCATGGATTTTTTTCATTGAACTTATCCTTAAATTCTCTTACACTCCCCAGCTCTCTCATTCAGCTCCCCCTCACCACAATCTTTACTGGCAGGAATATCTAAATGTCTCCGTAAGTCGCTAGCACAGAAAGCTTCACCAACATCTGCAAATCTCTGTTCACAGGGAAAAAATTACCTGCTTTATTCCGCTTATAAGACAAAATTTTTGCATCCCTCAGTGGTTAGCAGGAGCTTATATTCTGTGCATATTGCAAGTAGGGCAGAATTTTCACTCGCAAAGGATGACTTCAAGAGGGGGACAGGGTGATTTGAATACTGAACTGAACAAAAGGTTTCAACAGCTACCTAAAATTGGAAAACCAGTTATTTTAGCAAAAGCGTTCTTCGCGTTTCAATAAATCATTCAAATCCAACGCTTTAACAACGTTTTCCTTAATCGTTATTATTTGCATCGAAATATGAAGTAAAAAGAAAATGCCATAAAGTATTCCTTATGATCTTGTCCTAAAAAGAATTTATGATGAACAAGAGATTAACACTGATATCGCTAAAGAAGATATGAAAACTTGTTAATATTATGCACAAAAAATGTCCATTTTACATACAATGACATAATATATAGACAGACGGATGGTGTAGCGATGGGTTCCCCACTTGGGCCAGTGCTTGCTGGAATTTTCATGGTAGAGTTAGAAAGATCTGTAATGCCCCAACTATCAGAATATATGGTACCTTGGAAACGTTATGTTGATGACACGATCACTGTTATTCAAAAAGATGCAATTCAATTAGTTACCTCGGTTAAACAATTTCCATAGCCAGATTAAATTCACAAATGAGGAAGAACAAAATGGAAAAATCTCCTTCTTAGATGTTCTACTTGTCCGGTCGAATAATAATATCGATACTACTGTATATAGGAAACCGACAAACAATGATGTCTATTTACATTGGCAATCATTTACACCAACAGCATGGAAGAGAGGTACACTAAAGACCCTCTTTCACAGAGCTTATAAAATATGTTCCAACACAGAGTACCGTAACAAAGAAATCGAACACTTAAGTAAGGTATTTAGTGAAATAAACGGATACCCCAAATGGCTTATTTCACAAGTTAAAAATCAGCTTGAGAAAGAACAGGAACAAGAGTCTGAAACAGGTAGCAATAATATCGAAAGGCAAGAGAGTAATAATGATGAAAATGCTAATGATGAGAATGTTATTAATGAATCGAGAGAAAGCATGCTTATTTTACCTTATCAGGGAAAAGAGGGAGATAAAGTGATTAGATCATTAAAACGAACCATACAGAAATCGATACCAAATAACGGAAAATTTAAAGTTGTATTTACAGGGACAAAACTGGGTCTTGTCTAAGCATCAAAGATAAAACTAACATAGAGCATCAACATAATCTCGTCTACAAAGTAGAATGCCCGAATCCAAATTGCAATGAGTCATATGTTGGAGAAATGGGAAGACGGTTGATTGAAAGAGTTAAAGATCACAGTGGCAGAGATTGTAATTCCCACGTTTTAAAACACTCAATGGATTCTGGACATAACACTGTTAATTTGGAAGACTTTACGGTGTTATCGAAAACTCATCGCAATTATTATAAAAGGAAAATATCAGAGGCTCTGGAAATAAAGAAATTCAAACCCTCATTGAACAAGCAAGATAAATCAATACCACTGAAACTTTTCAATTAATACCGTTATTTACGTCATTTTTGATTCAGGTTTCCCCCCCTTTTATTAGTAATCCAGTAAAGTCTCTATGACAACAATTGTGTAATTTCAAATTTCGAATTTTTATGTTTAACCGTTGCAGTAAGTAAATCGTTACTCTGATGATGACTGTTGGAAAGTACAGTCGAATATACAGTGAATAAACAAACAATTGTCATCTCTCGTTTGTTTTCTAATCAAAATGTTTAAGCTTCTGGTTATACTATTCATAATTAAGTTGTATGCCCGATTGGATATAATATCATATTTGTTTACAGTGAGTAAATGAATGATAATATTCGTTAAAATCACTATCTACCTTTTCATGATTTCCATTGGCCTTCTCTACGAAAACAGTGGTTTGTAACACATTAACAGCACTATAAATGAATGAAGTAGACAGACAAAAAGTTTTTGCTAAAATATTTTTGCTTGAAAGTGAAATATCCAGCTCTGCATAAACGAATATCGAAGTGAGTCGCAGGCAAAACCGAAAGCAAATACAACAGACTCAACAAAAACAAAACAAAGGACTAAGCTGTTCAATGGCTTAATACTGGGCTATCTTTAAAACACGGAATCCAAAATCTGGAATAAGGAATGCAGAATTCGGTATACGGAACAAGGGATGCGTGATGCGGAATACGGAATGCGGAATACTCTATCTTGATGTTAATAGGTCTGGAATGATAGCTTTATAAGATAGGAAAAGCAGACATATTGACAATATTGTATGGTGTTTTTAATTATCATGATAAATCAACAGAACAGAAGGTCGAGTTCAACAAAACATAGTTTTATATATGCCAAACTAACACATAGCGATTGTATAATACAAGAATTCCACTTTCAATGTCAGAAATTAGACATATGAACATTTTGACAGTCATCACTACACTACAAGTCTTTTCATATGCTTAGTTTGGTGGTGAACGTAGGTGGGGTTGGAGATGGGGAATGTAGCCCCCGGCGCATCAAATTTAGGAAAAAATTCCAACAACTAATCAGCTTAAGCATCCGCATAACAGAATTCATGTGCTTTTGATTATTCATGAGGGCGTGGCATAATACATCGAACGACTTCTCAACGTAGGAGACATCTTTGTAACTTCGAATTTTCGCTCATGAAAGGCCTTTCCATAGACCACTTATACGTCTCTGCCTCTTTCTAGCCTATTAGGAAGTTACTGTCAGGATGACCTTACATATATTCGATTGCTCAAACTTGCACTCAATCTTGAAATAATGCATATTTTTACTTTTTCCTCCTCTTTGCTTGTTTCAATTAACGTATAATTACTTTATCTTCAAGTGGAATTCATATTTATACAACGATTACAATTTTTCTTATAATCAGCAGTTCTGTTTATGATCTGTTTTGTAAAACAATAAAATACCTGCATTATTCCGCATTCCGCATTCTGTATTCCGCATTGCGTATTCCGTATTCCGCATTTGGTATTCCGTATTCCGCATTCCGTATTTCGTATTCTGCATTCCGTAAAGATAGCCCTTAATCTTGTTTTGATTTCACGGTCATTGAACCTTTTTTTCGGGCTGTCGAAGTCGAAGGCGGCTATCTTTCGAAACATTGAATACAGAACGGAATCATGGAATGACGGAATTGGAAGGCAGGGGGGGGGCAATTATTTAAAAAATTTTGAATCTAATACAACAGTATGATGATAAGGGCCCATATACATTAGTCACTTTCTTACATTCTTCTAAGGATTAAAACCAAGATAGTATTTTCAGTAATTCGGTGATTACAAGTTGGGTAAGGTTTGCTGGAGATATGGTGAAAAATTAAGTCGAATATTTCTATGGTGCAGAATTAATTATGGGGGTTTGAGAAAACAGACTCGTTGCATAAACAAGAGCTGCAGTTCTATAAATTTATACTTAATGCCAAAATCGACACCAACATTTATCATACATGGCGAAATAGGTCTTTGCTCTTTAGATTTTCCACTATCCTTAAAATCTCATCCTCCATATTTAAAGCAGACGTATCCAGGTTTTATGTGTTTAATGAATTTTAAGCTTGTATTGTTGTAGTTTCACCACATGTGCCTTGATTTAGACTTCGCAAAAGTTCAAACAGGTCATTCAATGATATGTATGAAGTGAATTTATGGACAAAATGTTCGGTTCGGCGTTTGCCGTTTCATTTCAGAGTTTCGACTCTTCTTTTGGGTGATTGTAACAGTCATTGTCAAATCCCGTTTCTCCGTTTTTTCTTGCATTTGCTCGTAGTTTCCCTCATTTCGAGGGAACATTATCTTCGTTTCGCTAATGCATGCCATCGTTCTTCATGAGAGCACAATCAAAACTTGCGGGTATCCAAACTCATATGAGCAGGGTCATATGAGCTTCCTTGTTATTTCTAGCAACGATATCTTCTGTACTATCCAGTTTGTTCAACATTCTTAGTTGAATTTTTAACCCTTCAAACACCCCTCTTATTTCTTTAAAATCTTTGCAGAGCAATAAAATCTCCCGACCAGTGATATCTGCCTATCGGGATCGCTATCATATTGTGAGAAATGTTCGAAAGGTTTCAGTCTCGCACTCTCATATCTAGTTCCTTCAACAAAATTTTCGGGATTCTTCATGGAATTCTTTACAGAGTCAAATCTGTGGCGTTTGGGTCCTGTAGATCTGTTTGGCGTTATGGTTGTTTTGGACTTTGACTTCTGCTCTTGAGTACCGAATAATCGTCCCCCACCGCTTGTTAATTTTTGAAAAGTTTTGCAACACCCACCCCCGCCCCTTTTCAAACTCCCCTTTTATTAGTTGAACAACATTTGCCAAATGAATAAATTAAAATTTGATAAAAACAAGTTTTTCTTTGCTGTCCTACTGAGTATAGATATATACAGAAGTATATTAACTGAGTATATAATACATACTTTTTATAGCTATCTAGCAAAATAGCTTTCGTTTGCTATCGTACGATAGGTACAAGCATTTACGTTTCTGTTATGCTAAAACAATTGGTTTTGTATTTTCCAACCCCCGTTTATTACTTTTTACAATTTTTCCAAGCCCTCCTCGATTATTCCTACCCCCTCCCGATTATTCGGTACTTCAGAATAGTTCGTTTTCTGCGGCAATAGCACATTTGTAGCACCATTGTTCTCTCAAATTATTAAAAAAAATCCTTGGGCTCACCAACACCTGTGACCTTCTGCAATGCTGTGTTTACCAGTGAACTTTCAAGAGGCCAAAAAGAGGGTATTAAAAGAGAGGCAGTTTCCAATTTTACTCTAAGAATATATTTAGGCGCGATATCGGAACTATTTAAGAACTACCAAATATTTTGATCAACATCATGTTTCAGTTTCAATTACAAACAATTAAATCATTTTGCTTTTCGTATCAAGATTGTAGAACACCTTGTGAAGTGTCTGAAAATTACAAAGTCCAAGTGGACTATAAAATGTTGATTTACACATCTAATTTGGCGACTGGGTTTCAGACCACAACGCATGCGAGGAACAGCAAGCTGACCCGGACTGAGTCTGCCAGCTGCGGAAGAAGCCACCCCGGGTTAGTGTAAACACTTACAAATCTTTTTATAATGCAACGAGCTGCCCCATGTTGAGAGCCAACCCGGGTTCGTATAAACGGGCTCTTATTACCATCACTACATTATCTTGTAACTTTTTAATACATAATACGTCTTGCCCCGTGCTCTGTGAAATATTATGGCAAAAAGTAGCCTTCAAGTACGATTAAACGAAGCAAAGCCCCGCAAAGCTCGAGCAATAATTTCTATGACATTCATGTCCCACTTTTTCTAATTAAAATTGTAGATCTGCTGCAGAAGAAGAAGCTTGGAAAACAATTCTGAATGACTGAATGATCAATTCTAAAGGAAGATAGTGAGAAGGATTGACTTGAGAGATAAATATTCATACTAGAATGCAAGAAGGGGATAATGCATTTGTTTTTTGGATAAGATATGCTCAATGAGAGACTTTAAATTATAGGAGATGGGAGAAACAGTACCCGGGAGTACTTAATATATGTTGTTACTAGGGACGTGCCGAAGGGTATCGTATTTCATGATTTTGGTATAAACATGAGTCTTAATTTTTTTAATATTACGATAAATAAGGGTATCGATTTCTCGAATATCGGTATCAGCTATGTGAAAATGGTCTTTTCGCTTGTTGCTGCGAAGCAGCGCAAAGCACCTACGTAGCAGCATTATATTCTTACACAAACTGGAAATTTTTCAACTAGTTTGTCTGTGTATGTGTCTGTGTTTGCGGCAACGTTGTTACGGTTGTTGTCTGTCCGTTTTTCGCTGCGAACAACAAAATGGCGTCAAAGTGGAGGCAAAGCTGCGAGATCAAAGCATAGAGATGGTTCGAAGCAAAATAAAAGTGAGAGGATATTTAACATCAATCATCAAGGAAAATAAAGGAGGGGGGCTTTGGGGGGTATCGAAACCCGAAAGCCCGGTATTATTTCACCTGACTATAATCATAGTCAGGTGAAATAATAAAATTACCAACTAACAAAAGCGGCTAATGTGATCATTAAAAACTATTTTTGTCAAATACCGGGATTTGAATATTTGTTTTTCATTTTACTAAATTCTTTTTGTACAGTTTGTAAAATTGGTTATGCAACACAAAGACAACTCTTGTTCAACTTAACCTACTTGCTAGTAACAGAACCATAACCCCCTTGATATTAACTTCGATAATGGTCAATAGAGTAAACACTGTTTATTCTATGTTGTAACGTGCCAAAGTGCAAAGGTTTTACAAATACGTGCCAACGTGCCTACATGCCACATTTCGTCACGTGCCAATGTACCAAGTCTTTGTATGCACGTGCCAACGTGCTATATTATATGACGTGCCAACGTGCCAAGTCTTTACATGTACGTGACAGCGTGCTTGCGTGCCATAATTTGTGACGAACCAACGTGACGAAGCTTTATACGTTCAAAAGTACCTACGTGGTATCTATTCTTACGTGCCAACAATACACATGCAGGGGCGGATCCAGGGGGGTGCGAAAGGTGCTTGAGCACCGGTCAGATTTTCTGGCTATTTTTGCGCACCATTGTTTCCTTGACTTCTTTATTTTTATTTCAATTCTTAGAAAAATAACTAAAGTTTAAACAATCGATAGCAAAGAATAAAACAACTTGACTGCTGAAAAATTTAAAACCAATGCAAAGTTTTATAAAAATCAACCTTAGGTGACAGCTAGCAGTTGACAGATCGAGATTTCGACTTTCCTGATTGGCTTGCTACAGTCAAGCTCTTTCGTGATTGGTTTGCTACCCTCGCCTCAAAATCTGCGCACTGTGTGAGCAGTGATAACAACAATGCCATTGTTCTACTGCAAAATTCTAATTGGCTTGCTACACCTGAAGGATTTATTTCATTGGCTACGCTCTAATTCAAATTCACTGTCATTCCCACGACTTTTGGTACACAAGCCGCAAAGTTATATTGGACGGTTATCGGCTTGCGTTTGGAGGCTAGAAAAGGGCCAGCTGTTTCAAGAGCCCAGACGTAGAGCTTAGCCTTGTACCCTCATTCCGCTGGTTTTGAAAAAGTTGCTTGTCGATCAATGAAATGACTACGAGAAGAGATTGGACGTTTTTATGACGTTTTCAAAAATTAACTTAATGGTTCAAAAAATTGTAAATATTTTACTTATTATAGAATTCTAACAGCAACTTCTCCAAAGCAGTATGAAAACTTTTCTCCTGAAAATCTGACTGTAGCATCTGATAACGGTTGCTACTATCTGGATCCGCCTCTGTACTGTTCCATATTCCTGCTCCTTTATAACAAAAGCAATTTAAGTGTTTAAGAGGGGAAGCTTGAGGTCTGTATTAGTATTACGAAGCTCTCTGACTCTATTATCTGACAACCGTTCGAACAGAGTTGTTAAGGTAACTGGGCGCTTCCTTGTTAATCGACATGTACACCATCCTAGCAGTTTTCATTTCAATAAGTTCTCTGACATGTAAGCAATCCTAGTTTTTTCTGATGTGGTGGCGAGGGTGCATCGTAAAGGCTGTTAGTAGCTATCCTCGCGGCATGGTTTCGTAACTTCTGTAGTTTATTTAAAGCGGTGGTACAATAGACTCCCCACACGGAGCAACAAGATCTGAAATATGGCTCAATAAGACTTCTGTACATTGACTGAATCGTACTTAGCGGAAGATATCTTTTCCCATAACGTAACATTGCAAGTCCTTTTGATATCTTTTTAGCCATAGTGGAAACAGGATGGTCCCGATTGAGAAATTGGTCAACTTCAATTGCCAAGTATTTCGTGTGTTTCAAAACCGAAACTGATTCTTCCCCAATAACGATTTTTAACTTTTTTTGCACAGGGGCGCACATTTAAATTTTATTTGGGAGGGTGTAAACTCCTTTCGGACCGACTGCAGCGTGAAATTTTTTTTGGGACCGACTGCGCATATAAAGATTATTTGCTCTGATAAAAAAAAGACTTCAGGCATACAACAGAAACTTTCTTCGTCAATTTAAACAGAATTTAAACCTACCACTTCACACGTTCATATAAACTATAAGCTAAACGCATAAACTGTATTGAGTTGAGTTATTGTAATGCGTAAGATTAGTACTTTGACAAAAATGTGAAAATAACACAAAAGTTATTGAAAGATACAGAAACGTATGAACATCTTACCTTTGCGATGAAATTGAATTTACTTGGTTATGTCATCATCCTGTACGCTAATGTTCCATTTACTAAGGCTGTTGCTGTTGAAGGTTGTATTATTGCTTGCGATTAATAGTTCAAGAAAAAGAAAATAGCCACGAAACGAGAATAATCAGAGCACATGAAATGTTTTCTCAGAAGACAGACTTTTGCAAAACTTTGAGTTCGAAAGACGAAACTTCATGTGAACTGTTTCCTGTGGTTAATATCCGAACAATACATTGCAATTACATTTTCATTCATGTCGTTATTATTCGAATAGCCGGTCGGATGCTTGAAATTTACAGAAGTTAGTTGTCACCAATCCTTTTGTTACCTTTTTATTATTTCATATGGAAATGGGTGTGGATGTGAACCGACCTTTGCAAAAGAGCATCTTGGATTCGAACCAAATTGTATTAGGACAAAAAATCAGACCGACTCGGACTTGAAATCCCAAAAATAATTTTCGTGGACCGACTTTTTCCTCAAAAATTTTTTTTGGACCTACTCTGAAAACATTGGGGGTGTCTCACTCCACAGCCCCCCAAATGTGCGCCCCTGTTTGTGCATCAAAATTTTCAATGTCTTTCAACTTCTTTCTGCCTCCTATGAGGAGATTTTGGGTCTTGGCGACGTTGAGAGACAACTTGTTTGTTTCCAACCAGGTTTTTAAACATAGTAGGTCTGAATTAACAGGTACATTAATTTCGGGGATTGACTCCGAGGAAAATGAGATGCTGGTGTCATCAGCATACAATTCAACACAAAAGTAATTCAGTGATTTGTGTAGGTCGTTGATGAAGAGTAAAAAGAGGAGGGGACCTAAGCATGAACCTTGTGGAACGCCACATGTCATGTCCTCGAGCTCAGAGAGCAGCCCATTTACTTTACAACACTGTTTTCTGTTCGTTAGGTATGAGCGAAACCAGCGTAATTCCTTATCTTTTATTGCATATAAGTAAAGCTTCTTGAGAAGAATCTCGTGATTTACTATCTCAAAGGCCTTCTTTAGATCTATGAATGTTACTTAGGTGAATTTGCCTTTGTTTATATTTAAATACCAGTCATTGGTGCACTTTAGTAAGCAACTCAGAACTGAGTGTAGCAATCAAAAGCCTGACTGCTTCGAGTATAGAAGCTTGTTACTGTTGAGATAAGAATACATCTGATTCTATCCAATTTACTATCAGAGTCCTCGGATGATGAAAAGTCTGAAACTTCCCATGCACTTTCATCGGAACTCAATGCTTCTGAATCTCCCTCTAAATCGTGGTCAACTTCTTGGTCTATATCGGTTGTCGTGGACATATCTTCAACTATTGTGTCAACTTTTGTTTTCCATGCTCTAGCTGAGCATCGACGTCGCTTCTTTTTTTGTCTTTGGCCATCAAGACACGAACATTCATCGTCTGCTACTGTATCAAGAACGAGTGACTTGATCTTGCTGTGCTTCTTGCTGTGCATCAGAACCATTCAAGAGTCAGCCTCCTCGTTATTGCAGTCAATCAATAAGTTATTACAAGAGTTATCAATTGTAAATGTGTGTTCTTTGGAAGTAACCATAAATTTCTTTGACGCTGGTGTCTTTGTATATATCATTGATAATCCCGGTGCATGTGGGCTTGTTTTTTGCAGTGTGAAAAATGAACCAAGCTAAGTATGAACTCGTTTAATGTTGGCCTTGGTCTGATTGATCTAATCGCTGCCATTCCATCAACAAACCATGCACAATGATCCGGAATGCTTTTAGTAGATGACTGTGATGCAGATATCAAATGGTTTCTAAATATGCCTCAAATTGCATTCAGTTGTTGCAATTGCCAAAGGCACGGTTGTTATTGGATAATTGAATGCGTCTTCCATGTTTACAGACTTCGATACGATCAATCCAAAAGCTTGCCTGTCTTCTTTCAAAACTTGGATTGCTTTAGGTGCTTTTTTCTGTTTTTCTATTCCTGTACACAATTTTTTTCTTTTGTTTGGCTCAAAATAATCCTTTGTTCCGTCGACCAGTCGCTCTTGAAGGAACACTAAGTACTGTAGATCTCCAACTCTCTTTACTTCCATCATTGCTTTCACGTCGTGAAATTCACGATATGTGAGGGAATTTCAACACCAGTAGTAAATGATCTCGGCTTTTCATCTGAGAATGGATTCATGCCGTAGTGAACAAGCTGATTCTTTAATTTTGTCATATGTCTAGCGTGCATTTCTTGCCCCCAGGACACATCTCCGTGTGCTTGGAAGATGTCTTGGTTGCAATTAAAGTGCGGAATTTCTGTCGTAGTTTACAGTGCACGTGAATAGTGCGCACCTACGTGTTTACAGCAGAAATGTCAGTACTGAATCCAGCTCTGAATAGGCCAGTGGGTATCTTTTGTCTGTTTATTAAAAAGTTCCGTAACCAAGTCACCGTGAATGGCAGTGAATACTTCCCCAGATACACTTGCACCAAAACCTTGCTCTGACAGTTGCTTGAAAGCATGTTATTCTCCGAGCTCAAATTTTGTAGAAAAACGTGCTGTTAGCTTAAATAGCGGGCATAGTTCTGATGATTAAACCCAAATGTGAGAGATAGCATTTCACGCTCTGCCTCAATATGCCTCTTTAAAATTCCTTCACGCACTGCAGATACGAGAGCAAGCATTGTCGAAACATCTTTCAGATACATTATTGTGAAATGGCCTTCACTACCATCTTTGAAAGCAAGAACATTAGAAACAAGGGTACTGAATGAATCTTGAGACAAAACTTGACTCAGAGATTCTTTGCTTGAGTTTTTCGAAGCGTTTTGATCTTTTCTGTTAAACTAAGTTTGTCATAAACTGCCTCGTCAGCGTGAACAAAGACATGGTTAATCTCCAGATCGTTGATTAAATCAAGCATGAAATCCATACATTCCTCCAGCACTGGATAATCTGGAGGTTCAGGTTTAACTGGTAAATACTCTTGAATGCACTTTATCGGTATGTAGTCAGATACCTGTAAGATAGGCAAACATAATTGGTAAGAGATCTGAAAGAACTTTGGGACACATTCAAATTAGAAGTTATGAATCAGACGAATCACACAAGATTTTTAATATCATTATTACCTGCTTGTTAAAGGCAGTCCATGAGCCTAGTAGGTCTATATCTTTGATGTCAATAACACATCCTGCTGCTGAACAAGCGATATCTCTCCAAAGATACTTATCTTCCCAATATTGTAAGGAGCTGTTTCATACGATAGGTCTTCAACAGCATTTGAAAAACATAGTTGGGATTCAATTTGCTCATCCAATGTACGCAATGCCTTCGTTGGTACTTGAAACAACGTCAACTTTGTGTCGTGTGTTGTTCCTGAGCCTGTTACGGTGTCTTGGCGGCCATCAAGTGCTGTGACATACAACCCCTTTGCGCATACTTGGATATAAAAATCGTTCTGCCATCACCATTCTAGCCCAGGCTTGATTCTGTAGACGGATGGCATTGTATGATGCAGTGTGATTGCATTTGTGCAGGTAATCAATAGATTCCTTGCTTCCAATGGTTCTGTGAAGAATTAACCCTAAAACAAGAAACATTTCGTTAACGCGTATTCAAGGGTTTATCAAAGGTCACGTATTTTAAGCATCTTCGATCAATGAATTATAACAGTATCTCAGAAACTATAAGACGCAACTAGAATGACTTGCTTTGGCGAAGGTTCCTTTGTAATAAGTGATTGTCAGTCACTAGCAACGGACCAAATTTTGTTGCTGCCAATTTTGTATTTGTAAAAGTAAAATGAGAAACAAATAACCCAAGCAAATCTAACCAAACGCCTAAATCTAGTTGAATAGGTTTATTATACAGTAATAAATGATGAATGATGGAACTATAGCCATTGAATTTATGAACAGTTGGTCACTGGTCTCAAAGTGAATAAGAACAATGGGAATCAAAGCTTTGAAATGGCCATATATTTTTTTCCAAAGATAATAGAGGCATAGTTCTCCAAAAAATATTGTTCCCCTTATCCCGCTCTTTCGAATGAGCTATTCAGATTAAGTATATAATTCGATTTTCAAAATTCGATTTTTGATGACCGTTAAATATGACGTCATATATCACGTGACTTATGGGTATCTTTTGAAAGGTACTAGGTTTCATTTTGTACCATAAGTTATTAATAACCTACCCACCGTTTTCTGAAGAGAAAAGTTTGACAGCAAACTTTGCTAGATTTTCCTGATAAATTCCCTGCCTACAAAGGAACATACCGGCATTTGTACGTTTGGCCACCAAACGTTTAAATACGGCATGGAAAGACATAAACACTGTATTCGATTTTGACCTATTTTAATCGTAAATTTACACTTAAATTCAGAGGTTTTGAGATGCTGCAAATTTCATTTTTAAAATAGTGAAGCATGCTATTGTGAGATAAGAATGAATGATAGCATATTACAGGACAAAATGTGGGGAAATTTACAATTATTTAACATAGCTACTAGCTACATTTCTAGTCAGTCGTTAAATGAAGCTAGGAGTTAAGTGAAAACGTAGATCGTAGTTGACATGGGATGACTTATTTTACGTTAGACATCGAAGTAAGAAATAGAAATCAAATTCAAATGTTCTTTTAACACTTAAGTTGCCTTCTCGTTTCCTTCCAAAATGTCCTTTGCTTCATTTATTTTTGATGCAAGGTATGGAGACCCACCTTAAAGAAAAAAGAACTGATTAATCATTGAAAGGAAACCTGAAATTTATCAACGACAGCAATAAAGACAGCTTACTAAAATATTTTCAATTTTTGAGTCGTAAAGAACAACAAAACTGAGCAAGACAGCAGAAACGCTATAGAGCAAACTCTCAATCATTTTTGTCTGACACTCATCAAAGAATAAATGTTAGAAGAAACAAACTGAAACAATTGACTTAGGTGGAATTTATACCTAGATCAGTCGAAATGCACCAATCAGGAAAATGATGCAAAAAAGTTACATTGTGTTATAAACACAAATCAGGTCACGAGATACAGCCAGAAGAGGACAAGGGAAGATAATGTTTTCGATCAATCAGGGAGTTGTTTACATTTCCTTGAGGAATGGATCACAGAGCTCCTTTAAATCTTTCAATACAGATCGATGTACTGGTAAAAAGGTTACACACATACGGAATACAAGGCAAGGCAGTTGGACTAACAGGCAGAGCTGGCTTGAATACTATCTACCCCATCTCACCTTGAGATTGTGCCCCCGCTGTACTAGGTTTTCGGTTCCCGTATCCAATATACAACTAAACGCACCCTGATATGGATGAATGATCCTGGATGAGGTTTGATTCCGAACATTCGCCATCTTGAATCGTTTTCGATTTCCCAAGGAGAACAAACTGCTCTTTATCTCGAACTTAACCAAATTTTCTGCTGAATGATGAATAGACAGGCCGAAAATATGCCCATAAGTTCGTCTAGCGGGAGTGGCAGCAGCCAGTTTGGTTTTATTTATTTGTACATTGTCTTTTTCACTTGTGCGTATTTTTTTTAACTGTCCGTGACAGTTCTGGGCAGCCGTAGATCGTGTCTTAGAGTAGGAGATACAAATTGGTATCCAGAAACTATGTCGTGTCAGGAAAAAAAGAACAGCAACAGATGCAGCAACATTTTTTCCTTGGAAAGAGAACAATTCAAGGAAGAAAGAGGACATTCGGAAGATTTTAACGAATTTCAGCATGATGAGAATGTTGAAGATCACAAGGAGGAAATTAAAAGGAGGTTCTTAGATTTGAAATGTAATAAAATCAGAATGCGAGGCAACGCCTGGAACATGGAGAATAATCGATTATGCAGTACAAACATTACTACAGAATGAAAAGAACAATAACGCGACCAAGATGAACCATGACATTAAAAGCCACAAAACTTCTCGTTTTTGTACGCGAGCTTAAAACAGCCAAGAGCTTCAGAAATCTTAAAAAGAAATTTTAGTAAAATTTAGAAAAGAAGATCTTTGTCGCTTATTTATGGTGCATATTTTTCAAAATAAAAAAAGTTACCGACAGTCATATATGCACAAACAACAAGTAGTTAAACTCCAACCTAATCTCTAACATGTTCTAGAAACTTCACTGCACGAAGTATCAGCAGGAAGGACTGCTGCTATGTAAGGACATAAGCATATGTTATTCTGATTATACCTTTGTCTGGATGATTAACAAGCATTATTCTTCGATGTGCATCTCTTATTCTTTGTCTGCCTGCTGAACCGCTAAACTCGATAAGAAAAAAAACTTTAGTTAGAATAAAAACACGAGACAATAAGAGAAAGGTGTCATTCCAAATAATCATGATCCAATAAACAACAGTAAATTTTATGGTGAGCCTTACGGCTAACAGATATTACGAAACGGTTTGCCAAAGCAGTTCGTGGATTTTTTTCATTGAACTTATCCTTAAATTCTCTTACACTCCCCAGTTCTCTCATTCAGCTCCCCCTCACCACAATCTTTATTGGCAGGAATGTCTAAATGTCTCCGTAAGTCGCTAGCACAGAAAGCTTCACCAACATCTGCAAATCTCTGTTCACAGGGAAAAAATTACCTGCTTTATTCCGCTTATAAGACAAAATTTTTGCATCCCTCAGTGGTTAGCAGGAGCTTATATTCTGTGCATATTGCAAGTAGGGCAGAATTTTCACTCGCAAAGGATAACTTCAAGAGGGGGACAGGGTGATTTGAATACTGAACTGAACAAAAGGTTTCAACAGCTACCTAAAATTGGAAAACCAGTTATTTTAGCAAAAGCGTTCTTCGCGTTTCAATAAATCATTCAAATCCAACGCTTTAACAACGTTTTCCTTAATCGTTATTATTTACATCGAAATATGAAGTAAAAAGAAAATGCCATAAAGTATTCCTTATGCAACTTCTTTCAGAGAATATAAGTTGCAGATAATGTCAATTTCAAAGTACATGCGTGAAAAAGAGGAAATTCTATCGCACTTGTTTGTTGAAAACATTGAACACAGAGAAGAAGAAATAAAGTGACGAAATCTTTGTTTAGAGAGGAAAGTGAAATCATGGTACCTGACTCCTAAAACCAAAGCAGCTTCCCTCCTTGTCATTGTCTTTTCAAACCCACCTCTGTAATATCCGTTGAAGGCCTGGATAATAGAATGCAGCTTATTTGGATAAGAAGAAATGACTGGCTACAGAATCTTATAAAGACTTTGTAGAAACTATCCTATAGAGCTTTTCGCTTTTAAGACACTTTCAGTACTAATTACAAATAACCAAAGAACTTTTTTCAACTGCAGATATTGTACTTTTATCCCTAGGTACGACAAAGAATTGAATTTAAGAAACATTAACTAACGTCCTCTCCTCCGCATTTAAAATTCGAGCATAAAATTGTTACAAAACGTGACCCGGAAAGCATTTCTTTATACTGTGTGACAAACTATTAATAGCTCATAAAAATGCTGTATTGGAGATATCAAAAAATTGATTTAAAAATCATCTTCGATGAAGCAAATTGGGCAGAATTCCGCACCGGAGTTTTAAACTCGATAAACTAGAAGTATGCAAGCTAATAAGTATGTGCGTTAATTGCCAGTTGTGCCGTGAAATCACAAACTGTTTGCTATAAAAACCTTAACTCATTACACCGGTAGTACTAAACTGAATTTCGTGACGCTGCATGAAACAAACAACGATAAAATATCAATTAACCGCTAGGGATGGGCTTGCTTTACAACTCCCCAACTTTCGTTCACACTGAATTGAATTGATGTTGTTGCTGTTCGATTTAGTCAGAGAATCGTTTCCTTTATTATCTGAAAGTGGCAGCCTGCTCTCAAAAATTGTTGCAACTATCACAGAGCAGATTTTTGAAATAAGCATTCCTATTGGTTGATTTAGCGATTTCAACCCGCAATTAGACATCTGCCGTATATTTATTTTTTTTTTAATTTCACCCCAAGGATATGATCACTTTGGTCAGCAATGGAAGGTCAACATCATCACAGCTTAATTAAAAAATTGTGTTACTGAATCTTTATGTTGGGAGACTTCAGGAAGGTCTTTTTGCTTTTGTGATAATCGCTTTGTGAATAGTCTTACGCGAACATGAGATTTCCGACAATTTTTACGTTCCACACATAGTTTCTCTGATTTCCTCAGTTTTGAGCTGATGAGTTTTCCGGCCTTCCCCACCAAAACGGTACAGTTCTCTGCTCTATAATTTCACGAGTTTCTAGACTACTTGCAATTTTATGTAACTTTGTCATCAAAATAAATATTCACGACTCAAACATACGTATTTTACAGTAAAGCTGAATCAATTTTAAAAGTGTAGTGGCGAGTTTTTACACCACCATTTGAGGACTGAATCATCTCAAAGTAGACTTTCTGGTTTGGTTTTTTGATAGAAGCAGCCCCCATCAATCAGATAACCAAACTGCTAGCCTGTTACATGTTTAGCTAAAGTCAACTTTAAAAGAATTGTGACCCGAAAGTTTGCTATTTATATTGCATGTTTTTGCATGGGGTCATTGGATGGTGCTGGATTTGCTCAAAAAGACAGTCTGACCTGACTCAAAATTAACATCATATGATGGTTCTCTTCAACAAGAGCAGAAAACCATGAAATTTGTACTAACGTTTTTGTTTCATTTTAAAAGTGATAGATTAATATTTTATAAAAATTTGTGTCAAATATTTCTTAGCTGAGTCTTGTCGAGTTGGAAACACGACAAAAAGTAAGATGAGAGAGATTTCTGTCAGAAGGTTGCCACATCTTTAGTCAAAAATAATAATGGAAACGAAGCAGCAAATCTCAATCTTCTTTCGCCACACAAAAGGGAATGAGTCGTTAGTTTGAGTGTCCAGCAATTCAACTTATTAGGTAAGCAACAGTTCATGAGTAAGTCAAGGTTGGGGACTGGACAGCAAGTCATCACGCTACCATTAAACTAGTCCATGGTCTATACTGTATTCTCTTGCAAAATAAAAGCATCTAGAGCAAAAAACTGGCAGGAAAAGAGAACGACTTCCCGCCTTATTCACTCTTCAAAGTCAATGAAGAAGTCGAAAATGGATGCCAAAAAGTATTATAGAATTGTCAGATTGACATGCCTTGTCTGTTAGATGAAAGGTGTAGATGATGTTGTCGAGTGGTCAGGGCGCTTGTCTTGTGATCTTCAGGTTGCTATTTAAAATATAACAAGAACCGCTCTCCCTAAGACTACAGTAAACTCAGCTCTTCGCAATCCTAAAGTCGGCAAGTTAGTACATAGTGTATTCGTTTAGAATTTCAGCTTTTCGGAAGAAACAGTTGGCACACATCAGCATAATGCTGCCAATAACACGTACTTGTGGTACCAAATGAATATACATGCTGAGCAACATCTAACAAACGTTAACGAAGCAAACAAGTAAAAATTGTAACAGTACTTACAGATGAACTTATTTTTGGTATTTGCTTTTGAATGGCGTTAAAATCAACTCTTTTAAACGCCTGCATTAATAACCTAGCTGCAATAGATAAGATGTCAAGCTTAGGTTTCAAATATATCTGAAAATATGCAACAAAGTAACAGTTTTCATACATAAGTGCATCTTTCAAAGGCAGTCTGTCCCTCACCCGATCGGTTAAACAAAACAAAGAGTTCTCTATGGTGAAATGACGTGAAATTGATAAAGATATCATTCATCAATTCGACGAAATCTTCTTTTGTGTGCGTCATGCAAAAATCAGTGACCGATGGTGGGGGACAGTCTACCATTAACACTAGAATTGCCAATATATTTTTCTCAACAGTTGCCCAGGTAACCATGTTTAAATAAGAGGCCTTGTCGTTCTAAATTGAACAGCTCTCATTTGATTCAAAATAGAAAACTCGCACATTTACAAAATTAAAAATGAACCATTTTCTCGCAACTATCTCGTCTGAAAAATTATGGCTTGAATCCTTTGTTCGATTATTGTTTTGTGCACACTTCTACGCATTTCCCACTAAAACATTACTGATTTTAATTAATTTATGTCAATTAACTCTGTTATAAAGTGGTGTAATGTTTCATTGTCTTGTTAAACTAGTTTAGTTTATTACATGATTTTATCAAGTGTATTATGCAACTGATAATGATAGACTTATTACTTGAGTCGTTGTTATCGCTATTGAAACGAATCGCTTGGAAGCTCAAACTACCACTCAAAATTAAACGGTTATCGTTTTGGACTTACTTTTTCTGCCTAGTTCTTAAATTACCATGGTTCCAGTGATGTCAACGATAAGTGGTTGTAATGGCCCAAATCTACAGGCTTGCGTTAAAACTTAACTTACTATTAGTT